>ONZH01020586.1:0-135274 GCA_900303285.1 Rhinella marina | reverse complement strand
CTTCTCGGCATCAAGTGCCGAGAAGGATTAGAGGGATCTTGTTCTTGTGAGCGTAATGTATTGCATGTATAATTCTACTAGAATGCAGGTTCCCTTCTCTGCCCGCCACAAGCCTGTCTGGTCTTGATGTATCAAAGATGGTGTCAATGCATTAAGTCTTTGAGATATTTTGGCCAGATTTTTAATGTCCACATTTAGTAATGATATCGGCCTATAGCTACCAATCCTTAGGATCCTTCCCCTTCCTTAGGCAATACAGTATTGTAGCTTCTAGGCTTGGGGGGTAGCTGAGCTTTCATCAGTGCTCTACACCAGCCAGTGAAGTGTGGCAGGAGAGTGGGAAGCAGCTTTTTTAATAGCCACTGGAAGGCCATCAGGGCCAGGGGCCTTACCAGTAGGAAGAGAGTTTATAATCTTCCGCACCTCATCTTCTGTGACGGGGGTTAATAATGTTGTGTATTTTGACGGCGAGATTTTCGGTAATTTTGATGCCACAAGAAAGTCATTCATTTTAGAGATGAGCTGTTTGTCGGATGGCCTTGTAGTCTTAGGTTATATAGGTCATAAGAATCGCAGAATGCGCTGCTATATCTGAGGTGGATGACTAATTGACCTTTTTGTTGTGGACAGCTTTGATAAAGAGCATGTCTGTTTGTCTTTAATGAGTTGGGACATAAGCTTGTTTCCTCTATCTCCGTGCGCATATTGTTTAAATTTAGCATATTGGTAGGCTTTGGCACATCTTACATTAAGGAGATCTTTTAGTTGTTTTCTAAGTTCTGCCAGGTTATTTTGTGTTGATATTTCGTAGGATCTCTTTTGTAGAGTCTCTATCGCTGCTATTTGAGCAATTAGTGAGTTTAGTTGTTTCTGCCTATCTTTTTTTGAGTTTTGTACCAGTGCAATTAGCTCACCTCTGATAACAGCCTATGAGCCTCCCATGTCACCGTAGGAGAGGTATCAGAGGGTGGGTTTTCTTTAAAATTATAGCTGTATTTATTGGAGATAGAGAAGTAATGAAGCTCAGTGTCCAGGACCGTTTCATTTAGCCGCCATCTCCATTCTTTGCCGGAGATCACAGGAAAGTATCACAGACATTGTAGCTTGGTCCGAAATTGATATAGGACAATATGCGCCTCCTTTAGGATGGGAAGATATTTTTCTGCTATAAGAATGTAATCCAACCTTTGGAAAGATTGATGTACCGTGGAGCAATACGTGTTATCTTTTTCTAAAGCGTTTTTTGCTCTCCATGTATCTATCAGATTCATATCCCTTAATGTGGTGTGGATATGACCTAAAGCTGATTGTGATTGAGCTGAAGTTCCCGTAGATGTGTCTAAAGAGGGATCAAGTGCGACATTTAGATCACCCCCCACTATCAAGATACCCTCAGCAAACGCTTTAAGCTTCTTCATAGTGGAATGGAGCCATCTGGGTTGATGAGTGTTGGGAGCATACAGGCACACCAAAGTTACCAAACATTTCCCCAGCATTTCCTTTTACAAACAAGTTCTACCATTAGGATCTGACTGGGTAACTATGGGATCAAATGGTACATTTTTGGTTATCCCTATGCTCACTCCCCTTGACGCTGTAGTATATGTACTGTGATACCATTTAGTATAATGGGATTTCAACAAATATGGGACTCTATCCTCCTTAAAATGTGTTTCTTGTAGGAGACAAATATTTGTCTTTTCCTTTCTTAGCATCGCAAAGATCTGTGACCTCTTTTGGGGGGTATTGAGCCCCCGTACATTAAATGAAGTTACTTTTACTGTCGCCATATGTGCATACGAATGTGGGAATGGACTCATTAATTAAGGACTCAGTGAGTCTTATTCCTGTCCTCCTAGAGAATTGGTGGAGAGCTGATCTGAAGAAAGGGGAAGAAAACAATTTAACAATGGTAAACCTGCTTGGAGCAGGTCGCTGAGCTATTCTTGTATAGCTGAAACTGGTCAAGAGGAGCGTGCTCAGCCATGTTGGGGTGGATGTATCGTATTGTAAACATATCCTGCCTACATTCAGTGCTCTGCCTGTGCTGTTCCTGAATACTACAGTCCAATATAGTATATCTTCCATGTACTTTATCATTTATCTATAATATCCTGCCTACATTCAGTGTGCTGCCTGTGCTGTTCCTGAATACTACAGTCCAATATAGTATATCTTCCATGTACATTATCATTTATCTATAATATCCTGCCTACATTCAGTGCTCTGCCTGTGCTGTTCCTGAATACTACAGTCCAATATAGTATATCCTCCATGTACTTTATCATTTATCTATAATAGCCTGCCTACATTCAGTGTGCTGCCTGTGCTGTTCCTGAATACTACAGTCCAGTATAGTATATCTTCCATGTACTTTATCATTTATCTATAATATCCTGTCTACATTCAGTGCTCTGCCTGTGCTGTTCCTGAATACCACAGTCCAATATAGTATATCCTCCATGTTCTTTATCATTTATCTTATAATATCCTGCCTACATTCAGTGCACTGTCTGTGCTGTTCCTGAATACTACAGTCCAATATAGTAATATCTTCCATGTACATTATCATTTATCTCCAATATCCTGCCTACATTCAGTGTTCTGCCTGTGCTGTTCCTGAATACTACAGTCCAATATAGTATATCTTCCATGTACTTTATCATTTATCTATAATATCCTGCCTACATTCAGTGCTCTGCCTGTGCTGTTCCTGAATACTACAGTCCAATATAATATATCTTCCATGTACTTTATCATTTATCTATAATATCCTGCCTAAATTCAGTGCTCTGCTTGTGCTGTTCCTGAATACTACAGTCCAATATAATGTAACTTCCATATACATTATCATTTATCCACAATATCCTGCCTACATTCAGTGCTCTGCCTGTGCCGTTCCTGAATACTACAGTTCAATATAGTATATCTTCCATGTAGTTTATCATTTATCTATAATATCCTGCCTACATTCAGTGTGCTGCCTGTGCTGTTCCTGAATACTACAGTCCAATATAATATATCTTCCATGTACTTTATCATTTATCTATAATAGCCTGCCTACATTCAGTGCTATAACCTGTGCTGTTCCTGAATATTACAGTCCAATATAGTATATCTTCCATGTACTTTATCATTTATCTATAATATCCTGTCTACATTCAGTGTGCTGCCTGTGCTGTTCCTGAATACTACAGTCCAATATAGTATATCTTCCATGTACTTTATCATTTATTTATAATAGCCTGCCTACATTCAGTGCTATACCTGTGCTGTTCCTGAATACTACAGTCCAGTATAGTATATCTTCCATGTACTTTATCATTTATCTATAATATCCTGTCTACATTCAGTGCTCTGCCTGTGCTGTTCCTGAATACCACAGTCCAATATAGTATATCTTCCATGTATTTTATCATTTATCTATAATATCCTGCCTACATTCAGTGCACTGTCTGTGCTGTTCCTGAATACTACAGTCCAATATAGTATATCTTCCATGTACATTATCATTTATCTCCAATATCCTGCCTACAGTCAGTGCTCTACTTGTGCTGTTCCTGAATACTACAGTCCAATATAATGTAACTTGCTCTGCCTATCTTCCATATACTTTTTCATTTTTCTATAATAGCCTGCCTACATTCAATACACTGACGGTGCTGTTACTGAATACTACAGTCTAATATATTATATCTTACATGTACTTTATCATTTATCTATAATATCCTGCCTACATTTAGTGTGCTGCCTGTGCTGTTCCTGAATACTACAGTCCAATATAGTATATCTTCCATGTACATTATCATTTATCTATAATATCCTGCCTACATTCAGTGCTCTGCCTGTGCTGTTCCTGAATACTACAGTCCAGTATAGTATATCTTCCATGTACTTTATCATTTACCTATAATATCCTGCCTACATTCAGTGCTCTGCCTGTGCTGTTCCTGAATACTACAGTCCAATATAGTATATCCTCCATGTACTTTATCATTTATCTATAATAGCCTGCCTACATTCAGTGTGCTGCCTGTGCTGTTCCTGAATACTACAGTCCAGTATAGTATATCTTCCATGTACTTTATCATTTATCTAATAATATCCTGCCTACCATTCAGTGTGCTGCTGTGCTGTTCCTGAATACTAACAGTCCAGTATAGTATATCTTCCATGTACTTTATCATTTATCTATAATATCCTGTCTACATCAGTGCTCTGCCTGTGCTGTTCCTGAATACCACAGTCCAATATAGTATATCTTCCCATGTACTTTATCATTTATCTATAATATCCTGCCTACATTCAGTGCTCTGCCTGTGCTGTTTCCTGAATACTACAGTCCAATATAGTATATCTCCATGTACTTTATCATTTATCTATAATATCCTGCCTACATTCAGTGCACTGTCTTGCTGTTCCTGAATACTACAGTCCAATATAGTATATCTTCCATGTACATTATCATTTATCTCCCAATATCCTGCCTACATTCAGTGTTCTGCCTGTGCTGTTCCTGAATACTACAGTCCAATATAGTAATATCTTCCATGTACTTTATCATTTATCTATAATATCCTGCCTAACATTCAGTGCTCTGCCTGTGCTGTTCCTGATACTACAGTCCAATATAATATATCTTTCCATGTACTTTATCATTTATCTATAATATCCTGCCTAAATTCAGTGCTCTGCTTGTGCTGTTCCTGATACTACAGTCCAATATAATGTAACTTCCATATACATTATCATTTATCCACAATATCCTGCCTACATTCAGTGCTCTGCCTGTGCCGTTCCTGAATACTACAGTTCAATATAGTATATCTTTCCATGTAGTTTATCATTTATCTATAATATCCTGCCTACATTCAGTGTGCTGCCCTGTGCTGGTTCCTGAATACTACAGTCCAATATAATATATCTTCCATGTACTTTATCATTTATCTATAATAGCCTGCCTACATTCAGTGCTATACCTGTGCTGTTCCTGAATATTACAGTCCAATATAGTATATCTTCCATGTACTTTATCATTTATCTATAATATCCTGTCTACATTCAGTGTGCTGCCTGTGCTGTTCCTGAATACCACAGTCCAATATAGTATATCTTCCTTGTACTTTATCATTTATCTATAATATCCTGCCTACATTCAGTGTGCTGCCTGTGCTGTTCCTGAATACTACAGTCCAATATAGTATATCTTCCATGTATTTTATCATTTATCTATAATATCCTGCCTACATTCAGTGCACTGTCTGTGCTGTTCCTGAATACTACAGTCCAATATAGTATATCTTCCATGTACATTATCATTTATCTCCAATATCCTGCCTACAGTCAGTGCTCTACTTGTGCTGTTCCTGAATACTACAGTCCAATATAATGTAACTTGCTCTGCCTATCTTCCATATACTTTTTCATTTTTTTATAATAGCCTGCCTACATTCAATACACTGACGGTGCTGTTACTGAATACTACAGTCTAATATATTATATCTTACATGTACTTTATCATTTATCTATAATATCCTGCCTACATTTAGTGTGCTGCCTGTGCTGTTCCTGAATACTACAGTCCAATATAGTATATCTTCCATGTACATTATCATTTATCTATAATATCCTGCCTACATTCAGTGCTCTGCCTGTGCTGTTCCTGAATACTACAGTCCAGTATAGTATATCTTTCATGTACTTTATCATTTATCTATAATAGCCTGCCTACATTCAGTGTGCTGCCTGTGCTGTTCCTGAATACTACAGTCCAGTATAGTATATCTTCCATGTACTTTATCATTTATCTATAATATCCTGCCTACATTCAGTGTGCTGCCTGTGCTGTTCCTGAATACTACAGTCCAGTATAGTATATCTTCCATGTACTTTATCATTTATCTATAATATCCTGCCTACATTCAGTGCACTGTCTGTGCTGTTCCTGAATACTACAGTCCAATATAGTATATCTTCCATGTACATTATCATTTATCTCCAATATCCTGCCTACATTCAGTGTTCTGCCTGTGCTGTTCCTGAATACTACAGTCCAATATAGTATATCTTCCATGTACTTTATCATTTATCTATAATATCCTGCCTACATTCAGTGCTCTGCCTGTGCTGTTCCTGAATACTACAGTCCAATATAATATATCTTCCATGTACTTTATCATTTATCTATAATATCCTGCCTACATTCAGTGCACTGCCTGTGCTGTTCCTGAATACTACAGTCCAATATAATATATCTTCCATGTACTTTATCATTTTTATATAATATCCTGCCTAAATTCAGTGCTCTGCTTGTGCTGTTCCTGAATACTACAGTCCAATATAATGTAACTTCCATATACATTATCATTTATCCACAATATCCTGCCTACATTCAGTGCTCTGCCTGTGCCGTTCCTGAATACTACAGTTCAATATAGTATATCTTCCATGTATTTTATCATTTATCTATAATATCCTGCCTACATTCAGTGCTCTGCCTGTGCCGTTCCTGAATACTACAGTTCAATATAGTATATCTTCCATGTAGTTTATCATTTATCTATAATATCCTGCCTACATTCAGTGTGCTGCCTGTGCTGTTCCTGAATACTACAGTCCAATATAATATATCTTCCATGTACTTTATCATTTATCTATAATAGCCTGCCTACATTCAGTGCTATACCTGTGCTGTTCCTGAATATTACAGTCCAATATAGTATATCTTCCACGTACTTTATCATTTATCTATAATATCCTGTCTACATTCAGTGCTCTGCCTGTGCTGTTCCTGAATACCACAGTCAATATAGTATATTCTTCCATGTATTTTATCATTTATCTATAATATCCTGCCTACATTCAGTGCACTGTCTGTGCTGTTCCTGAATACTACAGTCCAATATAGTATATCTTCCATGTACATTATCATTTATCTCCAATATCCTGCCTACAGTCAGTGCTCTACTTGTGCTGTTCCTGAATACTACAGTCCATATAATGTAACTTGCTCTGGCCTATCTTCCATATACTTTTTCATTTTTCTATAATAAGCCTGCCTACATTCAATACACTGACGGTGCTGTTACTGAATACTACAGTCTAATATATTATATCTTACATGTACTTTATCATTTATCTATAATATCCTGCCTACATTTAGTGTGCTGCCTGTGCTGTTCCCTGAATACTACAGTCCCAATATAGTATATCTTCCATGTACATTATCATTTATCTATAATATCCTGCCTACATTCAGTGCTCTGCCTGTGCTGTTCCTGAATACTACAGTCGCAGTATAGTATATCTTCCATGTACTTTATCATTTACCTATAATATCCTGCCTACATTCAGTGCTCTGCCTGTGCTGTTCCTGAATACTACAGTCCAATATAGTATATCCTCCATGTACTTTATCATTTATCTATAATAGCCTGCCTACATTCAGTGTGCTGCCTGTGCTGTTCCTGAATACTACAGTCCAGTATAGTATATCTTCCATGTACTTTATCATTTATCTATAATATCCTGCCTACATTCAGTGTGCTGCCTGTGCTGTTCCTGAATACTACAGTCCAGTATAGTATATCTTCCATGTACTTTATCATTTATCTATAATATCCTGCCTACATTCAGTGCACTGTCTGTGCTGTTCCTGAATACTACAGTCCAATATAGTATATCTTCCATGTACTTTATCATTTATCTCCAATATCCTGCCTACATTCAGTGTTCTGCCTGTGCTGTTCCTGAATACTACAGTCCAATATAGTATATCTTCCATGTACTTTATCATTTACCTATAATATCCTGCCTACATTCAGTGCTCTGCCTGTGCTGTTCCTGAATACTACAGTCCAATATAGTATATCTTCCATGTACTTTATCATTTATCTATAATATCCTGCCTACATTCAGTGCTCTGCCTGTGCTGTTCCTGAATACTACAGTCCAATATAATATATCTTCCATGTACTTTTATCATTTATCTATAATATCCTGCTACATTCAGTGTTCTGCCTGTGCTGTTCCTGAATACTACAGTCCAATATAGTATATCTTCCATGTACTTTATCATTTATCTATAATATCCTGCCTACATTCAGCGCACTGCCTGTGCTGTTCCTGAATACTACAGTCCAATATAATATATCTTCCATGTACTTTATCATTTTTATATAATATCCTGCCTAAATTCAGTGCTCTGCTTGTGCTGTTCCTGAATACTACAGTCCAATATAATGTAACTTCCATATACATTATCATTTATCCACAATATCCTGCCTACATTCAGTGCTCTGCCTGTGCCGTTCCTGAATACTACAGTTCAATATAATATATCTTCCATGTAGTTTATCATTTATCTATAATATCCTGCCTACATTCAGTGTGCTGCCTGTGCTGTTCCTGAATACTACAGTCCAATATAATATATCTTCCATGTACTTTATCATTTATCTATAATAGCCTGCCTACATTCAGTGCTATACCTGTGCTGTTCCTGAATATTACAGTCCAATATAGTATATCTTCCATGTACTTTATCATTTATCTATAATATCCTGTCTACATTCAGTGTGCTGCCTGTGCTGTTCCTGAATACTACAGTCCAATATAGTATATCTTCCATGTACTTTATCATTTATCTATAATAGCCTGCCTACATTCAGTGCTATACCTGTGCTGTTCCTGAATACTACAGTCCAGTATAGTATATCTTCCATGTACTTTATCATTTATCTATAATATCCTGTCTACATTCAGTGCTCTGCCTGTGCTGTTCCTGAATACCACAGTCCAATATAGTATATCTTCCATGTATTTTATCATTTATCTATAATATCCTGCCTACATTCAGTGCACTGTCTGTGCTGTTCCTGAATACTACAGTCCAATATAGTATATCTTCCATGTACATTATCATTTATCTCCAATATCCTGCCTACAGTCAGTGCTCTGCTTGTGCTGTTCCTGAATACTACAGTCCAATATAATGTAACTTGCTCTGCCTATCTTCCATATACTTTTTCATTTTTCTATAATAGCCTGCCTACATTCAATACACTGACGGTGCTGTTACTGAATACTACAGTCTAATATATTATATCTTACATGTACTTTATCATTTATCTATAATATCCTGCCTACATTTAGTGCTCTGCCTGTGCTGTTCCTGAATACTACAGTTCAATATAATATATCTTCCATGTAGTTTATCATTTATCTATAATATCCTGCCTACATTCAGTGTGCAGCCTGTGCTGTTCCTGAATACTACAGTCCAGTATAGTATATCTTCCATGTACATTATCATTTATCTATAACATCCTGCCTACATTCAATGTGCAGCCTGTGCTGTTCCTGAATACTACAGTCCAATATAGTATATCTTCCATGTACATTATCATTTATTTATAATATCCTGCCTACATTCGGTGCTCTGCCTGTGCTGTTCCTGAATATTACAGTCCAATATACAGTCATGGCCAAAAGTTTTGAGAATGACACAAATATTATATTTTCACATGATCTGCTGCCCTCTGGTTTTTATGTGTGTTTGTCAGATGTTTTTATCACATACAGAAATATAATTGCAATCATATTATGAGTAACAAAAGCTTATATTGACAGTTAGAATGAGTTAATGCAGCAAGTCGATATTTGCAGTGTTGACCCTTCTTCAGGACCTCTGCAATTCTCCCTGGCATGCTCTCAATCAACTTCTGGACCAAATCCTGACTGATAGCAGTCCATTCTTGCACAATCAATGCTTGCATTTTGTCAGAATTTGTAGGTTTTTGTTTGTCCACCCGTCTCTTGATGATTGACCACAAGTTCTCAATGGGATTAAGATCTGGGGAGTTTCCAGGCCATGGACCCAAAATCTCTATGTTTTGTTCACTGAGCCATTTAGCTATCACCTTTGCTTTATGGCAAGCTGCTCCATCATGCTGGAAAAAGGCATTGTTGATCGCCAAACTGCTCTTGGACGGTTGGGAGAAGTTGCTCTCGGAGGACATTCTGGTACCATTCTTTATTCATGGCTGTGTTTTTAGGCAAGACTGTGAGAGAGCCGATTCCCTTGGCTGAGAAGCAACCCACACATGAATGGTTTCAGGAATGCTTTACAGTTGGCATGAGACAAGACTGGTGGTAGCGCTCACCTCGTCTTCTCCGAATAAGCTGTTTTCCAGATGTCCCAAACAATCGAAAAGGGGATTCATCAGAGAAAATGACTTTACCCCCAGTCCTCAGCAGTCCACTCCCTGTACCTTTTGCAGAATATCAGTCTGTCCCTGATGTTTTTTCTGGAGAGAAGTGGCTTCTTTGCTGCCCTCCTTGAGACCAGGCCTTGCTCCAAGAGTCTCCGCCTCACAGTGCGTGCAGATGCATTCACACCTGCCTGCTGCCATTCCTGAGCAAGCTCTGCACTGCTGGTAGCCCGATCCCGCAGCTGAAACACTTTTAAGAGACGGTCCTGGCGCTTGCTGGTCTTCTTGGGCGCCCTGGAGCCTTTTTGGCAACAATGGAACCTCTCTCCTTGAAGTTCTTGATGATGCGATAGATTGTTGACTGAGGTGCAACCTTTCTAGCTGCGATAATCTTCCCTGTTAGACCATTTTTGTGCAGTGCAATGATGACTGCACGTGTTTCTTTAGAGATAACCATGGTTAACAGAAGAGAAACAATGATGCCAAGCACCAGCCTCCTTTTAAAGTGTCCAGTGGTGTCATTCTTACGTAATCATGACAGATTGATCTCCAGCCCTGTCCTCATCAACACCCACACCTGTGTTAATGGAGCAATCACTGAAACGATGTTAGCTGGTCCTTTTAAGGCAGGGCTGCAATGATGTTGAAATGTGTTTTGGGGGATAAAGTTCATTTTCTAGGCAAATATTGACTTTGCAAGTAATTGCTGTTAAGCTGATCACTCTTTATAACATTCTGGAGTATATGCAAATTGCCATTATAAAAACTGAAGCAGTAGACTTTGTAAAAATTAATATTTGTATCATTCTCAAAACTTTTGGCCATGACTGTAGTATATCTTCCATGTACTTTATCATTTATCTATAATATCCTGCCTACATTCAATGTGCTGCCTGTGCTGTTCCTGAATACTACAGTCCAATATAGTATATCTTCCTTGTACTTTATCATTTATCTATAATATCCTGCCTACATTCAATGTGCTGCCTGTGCTGTTCCTGAATACTACAGTCCAATATAGTATATCTTCCATGTACTTTATCATTTATCTATAATATCCTGCCTACATTCAATGTGCTGCCTGTGCTGTTCCTGAATATTACAGTCCAATATAGTATATCTTCCATGTACTTTATCATTTATCTATAATATCCTGCCTACATTCAGTGTTCTGCCTGTGCTGTTCCTGAATACTACAGTCCAGTATAGTATATCTTCCATGTACTTTATCATTTATCTATAATATCCTGCCTACATTCAGTGCTCTGCCTGTGCTGTTCCTGAATACTACAGTCCAATATAGTATATCTTCCATGTACATTATCATTTATCTATAATATCCTGCCTACATTCAGTGTTCTGCCTGTGCTGTTCCTGAATACTACAGTCCAATATAGTATATCTCCCATGTACATTATCATTTATCTATAATATCCTGCCTACATTCAGTGTTCTGCCTGTGCTGTTCCTGAATACTACAGTCCAATATAGTATATCTTCCATGTACTTTATCATTTATCTATAATATCCTGCCTACATTCAATGTGCTGCCTGTGCTGTTCCTGAATATTACAGTCCAATATAGTATATCTTCCATGTACTTTATCATTTATCTATAATATCCTGCCTACATTCAGTGTTCTGCCTGTGCTGTTCCTGAATACTACAGTCCAGTATAGTATATCTTCCATGTACTTTATCATTTATCTATAATATCCTGCCTACATTTAGTGCTCTGCCTGTGCTGTTCCTGAATACTACAGTCCAATATAATATATCTTCCATGTACTTTATCATTTATCTATAATATCCTGCCTACATTCAGTGTTCTGCCTGTGCTGTTCCTGAATACTACAGTCCAATATAGTATATCTCCCATGTACATTATCATTTATCTATAATATCCTGCCTACATTCAGTGTTCTGCCTGTGCTGTTCCTGAATACTACAGTCCAATATAGTATATCTCCCATGTACATTATCATTTATCTATAATATCCTGCCTACATTCAGTGTTCTGCCTGTGCTGTTCCTGAATACTACAGTCCAATATAGTATATCTCCCATGTACATTATCATTTATCTATAATATCCTGCCTACATTCAGTGTTCTGCCTGTCCTGTTCCTGAATACTACAGTCCAATATAGTATATCTTCCATGTACATTATCATTTATCTATAATATCCTGCCTACATTCAGTGTGCTGCCTGTCCTGTTCCTGAATACTACAGTCCAATATAGTATATCTTCCATGTACATTATCATTTATCTATAATATCCTGCCTACATTCAGTGTGCTGCCTGTCCTGTTCCTGAATACTACAAATGTGGTCACGCTGCAAAGTGCACTAGCCTTATTAAAGGGGTTGAATCATTTCACCATTACTAAGGTCCCGACCATCGGCGCGCGCTGTTTCAGTAGTTCACATAGCAGTGCATGGGAGCTACAGAAACAGCGCAGCGCAGAAAGCAATGTGTAACGGGGAGCCGGTGTCCTCGTATCCCTAGCAACCCAGGGGAGGGGAGGACCCGGCAACCATCCCCTGAATTACAAGCAGTAGGGGAGCTGAGCACCAGCGCCCATGAGTCGGCGGTCAGGTGTATTGAGGTTTCTGATTTGGGTCACGTGACGCTGGGACTCGTATTTTCTTTGAGTTCTGTCTTTGTTTATTGTTTTCTTCCATTGTTCTCCCTCCCTGTACGCCCCTGCACGTACCTAGACTATTGACTGTCGACTAGTTGTACGCCGTTGCATAGGACGGGCCGTGCAAGTAGGCAGGGTCAGAGGTGGGGTGGAATTCAGGGCTGCACATACCCCTGAATACATGACACTATGCTTTATGATTTACTTGCTACAGTTTAGGATGTAATACTTCAATCACATCTATATAAATAACATGTAACTAGCTCCACAGGATCTCTTTTTTTCTACTATTTAATTCTTCATTTTAACATGAACACGTGATCTATATAAAATGATTTTTACAATCATAATTAACACAGATAATAGACACAAGTACACACTGGTGACATGGAAATGGTGTGCGATATCTTTACCTACCCTGAACCTTGATCTGCTTGTTCCACCATTCTTTTCATGAAGCTGAGCCTGGATCTGCTCTTCAGTTTATTCACAAATACCAGGAAGTCCACAAGACCATCTTTTCTTCTCATATTAAATCTATGGCCAGAAATATGTATTTAAGTATGCCCACAAAATAAATCAAATATCTACTGTTTTTCCATTACGATACTGGCATTTTAAATGGTATGTGTCATCAGAAAACAACCTATTATTAAAATCAGGATTTTATGTCAACATATTTTTAAAAAATACCTAAAATCATGCAGTTTTCGCACTGACCAGTATCCTAAAAATATGTTGAAACTTACTGTCCTGGTAACTTTTCAGTAGTCATCGCATTGTCATCACAGGCATGATACCTCTGTATAGAAACTGAGGGTCCACCATTCACAATAGGTGATATCACAGCTTATCTGCTCCCTCTTGACTTCTGCACATGTCACACAGCATGCCTAGAAAACTCTCTCCTAAAAGTATTTTAGCATTATTTTGGTATGGAGAATCATGATGCTACACCTGGTATCCATACTGAAGTCCAATTTCTAGTATCATGACAACCTTACCAGACAGTACTTCCAATTAGACTCCATGTAAACGTGCAACACTATTATACTTTCCAGGGGCATAGCTATAGGGGTCGCAGCGGTCGCAGTTGCGACCGGGCCTCTAAGCCAGGGGGGCCCCCGAGGGCCACCCCTTGCCACTTGCAGGGCCGCTACGCCAATTAGCAAGGTGCGGCGCGGTCCTGCGCACAGATGGGGGCGGCGGCGGGGCAGAGGGAGATGAGCGCTTCCATTGTGGAAGCGCACATCTCCATAGTCATCTGTATCGCCGTCCTCAGGACGGCGATACAGATGCCTGTGCTGCGGGGCAGGGGAGGGAGAGGCGTCTCCCCTGCCCATTCCGCTGATAGGCTACAGGCACTAGGCCTGTAGCCTATCAGAGGCCGGCTCAGGCGGCGCGATGACGTCATCACGCCGCCTGAGCCGCACAGGCTGGAAGAGGCCTGCATCGCATTGCTGCCAGCTCCATGGAGGTAAGTTTTAGTGTTTTTTTTTTTTTATTGGAGCAATCACAGACCGGAGCTCTATTGGGGGCACTGGGGGCATTTGTTACTGGCACATGGGGGCACTGGTGGCATTTGTTACTGGCACATGGGGGCACTGGGGGGCATTTCTTACTGGCACTGGGGGGCATTTCTTACTGGTACATGGGGGCACTGGGGGGCATTTCTTACTGGCACTGGGGGGCATTTCTTACTGGTACATGGGGGCACTGGGGGCATTTCTTACTGGCACTGGGGGCATTTCTTACTGGCACATGGGGGGCATTTTTTACTGGCACATGGGGCACTTTTTACTGGCACATGGGGGCACTGGGGGCATTTCTTACTGGCACATGGGGGCATTTATTACTGGCACATGATTTGGGAGGCATCTATGGGGGTGGGACTCTTTACTGGCACATTATTGGGGGAAATTTTGGGGACACTTCTGGCCCATTACTGGGGCACTTCGTACTGGCACATTATTGGGGGGCACTATGGGGGCACTTCTTACTGGCACATTATTGGGGGGCACTTACTAGCACATTATTGGGGCACTTCTTACTGGCATATTATTAAGGTGCACTATGGGGACACTTCTTACTGGCACATTATTGGGGCACTTCTTACTGGTATATCATTGGGGCACTTCTTACTGGCACATTATTGGGGGCACTATGGGGGCACTTCTTACTGGCACATTATTAGGGCACTTCTTACTGGCATATTATTGGGGTGCACTTCTTACTGGCACATGGGAAGCATTATTACTTCTGGGGCACAGAGGAGACATTAGTACTGTTGGGGGCACTATTACTAACAAGTGCACTCTGGCAGAGAATTATTAGTTGGGACTTTGGGAGCACTATTACTGTGGGGGGCACCCTGGCACAGTATCAGCATAGCACAGTTATTTCTGGGGGACATTATGATTACACTATTACTGTCAGGGACACTATTTGCTGGGCGCAGTTATTTTAGGACACTGTGTGCCAATAATTATTGAAGGGCACTATCTGTGTGGTACTAATGGCACAGTACTGGGGGTGGTTCCACTGTAACAAAGCCTATCCTTGTCCGCAAAATGGACAAAAATAGGAATGGACATACAGATGTGGACAGAACACAGTGTGCTGTCTGAATTTTTTGCTGACCCATTTAAGTGAATGGGTCCGCATATGAGCTGCAAAATATGCGGATAGGAGGCCGCAAAACAACATCGTGTGAATGTAGCCTTACCCTGTATGTTCTGTAGTGATATATGTAATGTTAGGAGGGAAAAGGTTAGGGTGAGAATTTGGCATTGATGGGGGGGGGTTCAATTTTTGACTTGGCCAGCAGAAAACCTAGGTGCACCAGTGCTGAGGGAAGGAGGAGGGGGGCCCAAGCTGAACTCTTGCACCAGGACCCATGAGCCTTTAGCTGTGCCCCTGGTACTTTCTATATATTACATTAACTGCATGGGATTGTACATTATTACATGAAGTCAAGGGACTTACCTTGCAAGTAAGTGTTCCAAATCTACAGCTGTCATAGGAATATTAAACTTTTTTAGTACAAGCCGAAATTCAGACCTGTTAATCTGAAATAAAACAGGAATATGTATAATGTATTCATTTTTTTTCCTGAAAATCTTTCAAAATCATCTTTACCTGTGGTTGGTCTGTAAGACAAGTTAGGACTGGACCTGTCCATCAGAGGCGCTATGGTTAACTAGAGGATAGTGGTTTCACTGGGAGAACACTGGTAGGCTGAAAGGCCCAAGTGGCTTGTCCACTGCCGAAGATGCAGTGGGCTGAAGGCCATGGTGTGTAGCGCGACCCGTTGGTACACTTTGACGATACCCAAGGACAAGAGCTGCCACCAAGAAACAAGTGCAGGCCTTGAGCAAAGGCCTCTCCCACCAGCCATGGCCATTCTACAGAGTTGCCATTTTACCATCCTGCCTTCCCCTCACCTTCCTGAAGAATAGCATGCAATGTCAATCGGCTGCTTCTAAGGCCAGCAGGATATTGTCATGTATTAAAAGAGGCATGGACTCGCGGGACAGGGATGTCATATTACCACTGTATAAAGCATTAGTACGGCCTCATCTGGAATATGCTGTTCAGTTCTGGGCTCCGGTTTATAGGAAGGATGTCCTGGAGCTGAAAAAGGTGCAGAGACGGGCAACTAAACTGATAAGGGACATAGAGCATCTTAGCTATGAAGAAAGATTGAAGGAGTTAAACTTGTTTAGTCTTGAGAAGAGACTATAAGGGGGGACATGATCAACCTGTATAAGTATGTAAATGGCCCATACAAAAAATATGGTGAAAAACTGTTCCAGGTAAAATCCCCTCAAAAGACAAGGGGGCACTGCCTCCGCCTGGAGAAGCAAAGGTTCAGACTCCAGGGGCGACAAGCCTTCTTTACTATAAGAACTGTGAATCTGTGGAACAGTCTACCGCAGGAGCTGGTCACAGCAAAAACAGCTGAGGGCTTCAAAACAGGCTTAGATAAATTCTTAGAGAAAAAGAAGGTCACCACATATTAAGAAATGTAGAGTCATGTCTTAAGGTTACCCGTCCCCCTCCCCTTCATCACTCCTACCCCCTCCCTTGGTTGAACTTGATGAACATTTTTTTCAACCATATTAACTATGTAACTACATAATCATCTTGCAGACTAGAAGATTCTCTGTGTCGGGACCAACATGAGGGGGAGGAGAGGCTGTCTGGTCTGCCTTCCTACTTCATCTGCCAGCAGGAAATGTATGTCTGTATGTGTCTAGTGTCTGTATATGTGTGTATCTATCTATCTATCTATCTATCTATCTATCTATCTATCTATCTATAGTACTGCTGTAAAATACTATACACTATATACAGCTGTATACACTGTTATATACTGCTACACACTGTTATATACTACTATATACTGCTATACACGGTTATGTACTGATGTATATGGCTATACACTGTTAAATACTGCCGTATAGTGCTATACACTGTTACATACTGCCGTATACTGTTATACACTGTTATATACTGCTGTATAGTGTTATACACTGTTATATACTGCTGTATACTACTATACATTGTTATATACTGCCTTATAGTGCTGTACACTGTTATATACTGTCATATACTCCTATACACTATTATTATACTGCTATACACTGTTATAAACTGCTGTATAGTCCTATATGCTGTTATATACTGCGTACATCAGGGCGTACAAATATTTGCTGTGGGGCCCAGTCAGTTCTAGCTACATCCCTGGGCTGGGAATCCCTGCTCCCAGGAGTGGGCAGTCTGACAATTTTTGTGCTGTCGCTGAGGTGGCATGCCTGAGTAAACACAATGGTCAGCCCTGAGGAATGGTCAGTTCTAGTCCAGGTCTCCTAGGGCTGCAAAAGACATCTATCCGAGAGGGAACCAAGGTGGTTTTGATAACTACACTTGAGGTGGGGATATTCGAAACATCAGCCTGGGAGGCACTGGTGAACAGGTGATGTGATGCCTGTCATGTGGCCTGGTCGTCCCTACCTAATTTTACAAAATCTTGTAAAACCCTTTTAAACCCTTTCAGTACCACACCACTTTTCACCTTAACCTCTTATGGACTAATCCTATTTTCATTTTTGCATTTTTGATTTTACCTCGCCACATGTCAATAGCCATAACTTTTTTATTTTTTAGTTCAATTAGCCATATGAGAGCTTGTTTTTTGCAGGACAAGATGCATTTTTATTTACCATGTCTTGTATGATTGTGTAGAAATAAGATCAAGCGGACTACACAGCATTATAAATCATGATAATGCTATGCATGTCTGCAAGTCCAGAACGGAGGATCACGCTCACACACGGGGTGTGATTCACGCAATGGACTCGCTCGTGAGAAACAGCCCTTAGCCAACCTGGGATCTTTTGATCCCTTGACCCATTTACCCTAATAGATATCTATTAAGGTGAATGGCATTCTGACATTCTCCCAGCTATGCTGTGACTCGTGCACAGCTTACCAGGAAGCTTAGCATGGCAGGACTGTGAACCTCCAGCAGGGCCCAGGCTGTCACAGTAACCGATCGGAGCCCCCCAATTTCACTGCAGGGGGTCTGATAGGAAGACAGAGGGAGCTGCATGTCTCTTCCTAAACTCACAGATGGCGCAATCGCTTTTGAACGCGGCATCTGAGGGGGTAAGATGATGGGGTTCGCTGTGACCGCCATTCCCCGTCATTGCGGCTGGGTGCCTGATGCATTATACAGCCAGCACTCGCAGCATATGGATTCCTGGCACATAATGTGTATATCTACAGCATTATGCGTTAAGGAGTTAATGCCCAGGCTTATTTTTTTGCAAATTTGACACGTCACTTTATGTGGTAATAACTTTGGAATGCTTTTACTTATCCAAGCCATTCTGAAAAAAGTTTTCTCGTTACATAATGTCAGTGATAAATTTGATATGTCGATATGTTTTACCTTTATTTATGAAAAAAATACATAATCTACGGAAAATTTAAGATGAATAGTGACACCTCATAAAATAATTATCACGGAGCATTCCCAGGCATGGGATTCAGCCAGTTCACTCCAGTTCTCCAGATTCAGTTGTTAAAATTACATCTGGATCGGAGTCAGGACACCGAACCGGAGCTCTGGTGGCGGCAGGGCAGCTGGAGATGTTCACTTCCATTGCTTCACCCGCCACTGATAGTTTAGCTCTTTAGTTGGATGGTATGTGTGTGTAGTGTATATATGGTATATTTATGTATGTGTACCATGTATATGGTGTATTTATGTGTGTTGCATATATATGGTGTATGTATATGTAAATATGTGTTGTGATGCCACGTGTCCGCCGTTGAGTAGGGAACCTGTTGTTAAAAATTTGAATCCCACCCCTGAGCATTCCACATATGTCTACTATATGTTGGCATCAACTTGTAAATGTTATCCTACATTTTTAGGACGTCAGAAGGCGTAGAATTTTAGAAGCAATTTTTAAAATTTTCAAGAAAATTTCCAAAACCCAAATTTTAAAGCACTAATTCAGTTATGAAGTCACTCTGAGGGGCCATGTTGCCATTGTACAGCATCTGAGGCATCAGTACAGCCATTTTCTGTTATGTGTTTATTTTTCTCTCGATGGAACTGAGTGAGGACTTATTTTTAGCGGGATGAGTTGCCATCATCATTGCTTCTATTTTGAGGAACATACCATTTATTGGTCACATTTTATTTTGCTTTTGGGAAGCAGAATAAACTGCATTTTGTGTTTTGTTACTGCAGCGAGCAGCATTCGGGAAAAATGGCATGTTATCATTATTCTGCTGGTGAGTACGGTTGCAGAGAAACCAATATTATATTGTCTTTCTTTTTATGTTTTACCACTTTTACACAAAGCATTTTTGAAAACAAAATCATGTTTTTGCAGAGCCATATTTTTTTTTATTATTCACTCCTAGGCCTCTATAGATGGCAGGCCCTGAGGCCTGTGTAAGGCATTGGGCTGCCATAGCAGCCATCGGGACAACACCATCTCAGCGCGGGGACCCGATGGGTAGAGACAGGGAGCGGGCAAACTCTGCAAACCCCTTAGATGCACGGTCAGCATTTACTGCAGGATCTGGGGCATTATGTAGCCGGCACCTGAGTTTTCACCTATGCCGGTATATGCAGCAGGGGCTCGGTTGTCAGTAACAGCCTGGCCCCTGCCGCTAATCGTGGCTTCTACACCAGGTTAGTTTTGGATTTAGGAAGAAAATAAACAATGAAGCCTTTAGGCCTCGTTCACATTTCTGTGTCAGTGTCACGTCCGTGAAAAAAAGCGTACGTGTTTCATCCTTGAAGATATCCGTGAAGGGCCGTGTGTCCGTTTTTACGATCCGTGTGTCATCCGTAATTCACTGATGTTGCTCAGCTGAAAATTAATTTCCAAAGAATCTCCTATCAGTCTTCAGTGAAAAACGGACGCAACACGAACACAACACGGATGTGTGTCAGTGATTTTCACAGACCCATAGACTTCAATGAGCATGCTTGGTAAGCATCAAGGATCAAAGTAGTGCATGTCTCCGTGATTTTTTTTACTCACCCTCTGTCAGTAAAAAAATACTGAAATGTGAACAGACACGTTTACATCAATGGCTACGTGAGCTGTCCGCAGACAATATGGAGAGCACACGTCAGTGAAAAATGGAAATGTGAATGAGGCCTTAGTGTTTTGGTCAGTGATTTCCATCAGTGACTGTGAGCCAAAAGCAGGTGCGGGTCATAACAGAACAACTGAAAATCTTTCCATTATAACTTACCTCTGTGTAGGATCCACTCCTGTTTTGGCTCACAATCAAACAGTGATCAAACACTGACAGTGTGAAAGTGGCCTTAGACCTAAAAAAAAAGCAAAGGTGTCCACAGCCGTGAAAAATGATAGTTATTAGAAGGCATTTTTTGGGGAGATGGGGAGTATGGGCGGCCATAAGCTGACTCAGACTACTCTATATTGCTCCACTGGCTTGGTTCTTTTGTACGTAGGTATTGTGCAGTATCTACTGTTTCAAATATTACAGCATTTTTTAAAAATAATTACCGGTACTCGAATTTGCAACAGTGGTTTCAAATGCCAGTAGAGCAGTATAAAGCCTTCAGTTTGCACACTCAACATCTTTTAAGGACAGTGACAGGTCTAGAGTAAAGGTTTTTTTCTCTATTAATAAGCTGAATAAAGGAATGCAGTGTCTGTGCCATGTATTTGGAATTATTTATGTGCAGTTCTTAAGCTGCTGAATTCTAATTCTTATTTAGTTTCCAAAAATGTAGAGATAAATGCATTTAGGAGGCCCTTAGCATCCCCTCAGTGGGCATGATATTTATTGAGTGCACAGAAAAGGCTTTTTAAATCTGGCAAGAGAGTGACATTAACTCAGTTAACCCTGCTCTCTATCTGGGGAGGTAAAAATGTTTCACAATTATCAAATGAAAATCTATTGAAAAGCTAAATCATTAAAATGAATGCATGCTGTAATGAATCAAGTATCCTTTTGTCTTCCTTTGATTGTTATTTCAAGAAGACTTTCTTTATTTCTTTACTTGCACAGGGGAAATGTGCTTGTATATAACACTATTAATATATTTACAGAATTTTGTGTTTTTTTAAGATTTTGAAAAAGAATTTAAAAAAAAGACTAATGGTACAGCCACACAAGGCGGCTGCACTGTGGACTTTCTGCATGCAATTCTGCTGTGGAAAATCCATCGTTTTAAGGCTATGAGTAGCCATATCCTTAAAGGGTTTTTCCAGCCACAGGAATTTGTCATATAGATAAATAAGATATGCTATCAATGTCTTATTCATTGGCAATGTACGAGCGTCATCAATTATGTCACGTACATTGCTGACCTGAAGCCTCGCTGGAGAAGTATCGTTTCCCCAGTGGATGTGCAGATTCAGCCTTCCAGAGCTCTTGCGCTGATGTGTCAATGCGTATGTGCTGTGTCACAGGCAGGTAAGAAAAAAGGGAGCGTGCGCTACTCTTCTTTAGTTTATTCTTTATTAAAAGGGATCCCTGGACCTGATTAGGACGTGCTGAAGACTCTGCATTGACTCACAGCACAAACATAGAGGTAAGCCTCTGTCTCTGCCCTCCATTATCCACAATATTGGGTCCTGCTCAAGGAGCACGTCTCGTCCTTTTTCTTTTGAATGCACATGTACTAGAATCCAAGGATCAATCAGTGCCATGGTAGGAAGGCTTGTGTGTTGGTGTTTGGTACACTGGTCTGAAGCAGATATGGGCTCTTGAGGAACAGTTGTATCTCAGCCCTGCAGTGGAATAAATGGATACTGCAGAATCCCAGAAGAGAAGTCCAAAGATGGTGGTGGGAGGTGGGTCGGTGGGAGACCAAAAAACTTTGCGAAGAGGACCTAGTGCTGGCTGAGATGCTAAGCAAAGCAAATGGGCTTGGTTGGAAAACCGCGCCCTCGGAAACAGGCGAACACAGAAGTTCGGAAGTAAACATGCACACCCACAGTAAGAACATTCATAAAGGAAGGAGGTGTCACTCTCTGGTGTGGGGGGAAGATACCGCACCAAGCGCAGGAGGGAAAGGGGGGAAAGGAAATGGAGATTAGGCCTGGAAACTAGGGAAGGCAGATGTACACCTCCTAGAGAAATCCTGACTCCAGTCCTGACTAACAACCAGTATGAACAGGCCTCGGTAGGTAGGCGAGTTCATAAGCAGGACACCTAGGACCCTAACTGTCCCTGAAGGAACCTGAAGCTAATGTCAGGAATGAGTCACACTGTTTCTCCACCAACCTGGATGAACAGGAGTCTCCCCTCAGGCCCAATCACCAAACTCAGGGAAGGGATACACTCAAATAATACAAAATACAAAAAGGGAAAGAGGACACTTAACTTTCCAGTAGAAAATGGCAGCCACGAGATCTCCACTGAGAATCACACACCAGCAGGCCACAGATGCAACAGAAAATATAAACCGCACAGCATGGTGGGAGAAGCAACACTAAATAGGCAAGGATAATTGCTAAGACACCTACACCTGAAGAGGGAGGGTGTGGTGAATGTCAGCAACAACAAAACAACCAAAGGAGAACCTGTCAGATTAACCCACGTGTTGCCAACCTCACTGACCCCCTGCCACCTGTTGCAGGAATGTCAGTATGTCCTGGCACGTTCGTGACAGTACCCCCCCTTCTACAGGTGGCCTCCGGACACCCAGGACCGACTTTATTCGGATGAGACCTGTGAAAAGCTTTCACCAAACGACTGGCATTCACATCAGATGCCGGTACCCACGTCCTCTCCTCTGGTCCATAACCCTTCCAGTGAACAATATATTGGAGATCTACGGAGGACTCGAGAGTCAATAATCTTGGCGATTTGGAATGACAAACTGCCGTCCACCATGACAGGCGCGGGTGGCAAGGTTCAACATATCTGTTCAACAAAGATCTGTGAAACACATTATGAATTTTCAGGGCCTGAGGAAGTTCAAGACGAAATGCTACAGGATTAATAATGGCAATGATCTTATATGGACCAATAAATCTTGGACCGAACTTTCAAGAAGGAACTTTCAACTTAATGTTTCTTGTGGACAGCCACACAGAATCACCCACTCTTAGGTCCAGACCATTCATACTTTTCCTGTCAGCCACAAGTTTGTACTTGTTGCCCATATTTATCAAGTTATTTTGAATTTTCCACCATATAGATGACAATGATGACAAAAAATGTTCTTCCTCAGGGATACCAGAAGTATCTGAACCAGAAAATGTGCCAAACTGCGGGTAAAACCCATATGCCGCAAAAAACGAGGACCACTCCTCCTGGTTCTCAGAGACAAAACATCTCAAGTAAGTCTCCAGACTCTGATTAGTATGCTCCATCTGTCCGTTCGACTGAGGATGAAAAGCCGAAGAGAAGGACAGTTGTACCCCCACACGAGTACAGAACGCCCTCCAGAATCTGGAAACGAACTGAGTACCACAATCCGAGACCACGTCAGTGGGAATGCCATGGAGTTTCACAATATTGTCAACAAACACTTGTGCAAGTGTTTTAGCATTAAGTAAACCAGGTAAAGCAATAAAGTGCGCCATTTTACTAAAACGATCAACTACCACCAGAATGACTGTCTTTCCAGACCAATTAGGCAGGTCAGTGATAAAGTCTATAGACAAGTGAGTCCATGGTCTGGACGGCATGGGCAAAGGAAGTAGAGATCCAGAAGGTCGAGTATGTGTCACCTTAGCGCGTGCACAGACACTACAGGCAGACACATAGTCCTCAACACACTTACGCAGCCCTGGCCACCAGAATCTGCGAGAGATGATGTCGACAGTGGACTTACTCCCAGGGTGTCCTGCAAGCAACGTACAGTGATGTTTCTCAAACACCTTATGACGCAATTCAAATAGAACAAACTATTTTCCAGGGGGGCAAGACTCCGGTGCGTCTCCCTGGGCCTCTAACACCTTAGCCTCTAGATCAGGGTAAAGAGTTGATATCACCACCCCTTCAGACAGTATAGGACTCGGATCTTCAAAATCATCACCTCCAGGAAAACTGCAAACTGACAAAGCATCTGCCTTCACATTCTTAACCCCAGGACGATATGTGACAATGAAATTGAATCTGGTGAAGGACAAAGACCATCTGGCCTGCCTCGGGTTAAGTCGTTTAGCTGATTCCAGGTAAGCCAGATTTTTGTGATCAGTGAATACCATGATTGGGTGAATCACCCCTTCCAACCAATGACGCCATTCCTCAAAAGCCAAATTAATGGCCAGTAATTCTCTGTTACCCACATCGTAATTTCTCTGCACAGCAGAGAGTTTTTTCGAGAAAAAGGCACATGGGTGCCATTTACCTGGTGACGGACCCTGTGACAAAACTGCTCCTACCCCCACCTCGGATGCGTCAACCTCCACAATGAAAGGTTGAGACACATCTGGCTGCACCAATATAGGGGCAGAAGAAAAGCACTCCTTCACAGCGGAAAAGGCTCGCAACACTGCATCAGACCACACTGAGACATCCGCCCCTTTCTTAGTCATGTCAGTTAAAGGTTTAACTATTGTCGAATAGTTCTTAATAAATTTTTGGTAATAGTTGGAGAACCCCAAAAACCGCATAAGAGCCTTCAAATTTTCAGGTCGATCCCAGTCCAATACAGCACGGACTTTCTCTGGATCCATTTGAAAACCTGAAGATGAAAGCAGGTATCCTAAGAATTCCACCTCTTGTACAGCAAAAACACATTTCTCTAATTTTGCTTACAATTTATTGTCTCTTAAGATCTGCAACACCTGTCTAACGTGATCCTGATGTGTCACCATATCTGGAGAATAGATTAGTATGTCATCCAAATACACGACTACAAACCTCCCCACAAGGTGATGAAAAATGTCATTAACAAAATGCTGAAAACAAAAAGAGAGAAGGCAGCGCCTGTGTGTAATACCGTTTGATAACGCTGGTAGGTGCTTATAAATTGCAGCTTACCAGAGGTGGTTGTGAAACGTCACAACAACTGTATATGCCCATCTGGTGTTACCCGACCAGAGAAACGGGGTCCTCGTGCTGCTGCCGATGCTCCTATCCGTGCTGGACGTACCAGTTCGTCGGATAAATCGGTAGAAGAGGAATGGGGAAGAAAAGGAGATGTTGGAGCACCTTGCCACGGCGCTGCGAACGAGGAGTCGGACTTCGGGGTAGGTATCAAACATTTATTCGCAGGTCAACGCGTTTCAGGGGCAAACGGCCCCCTTCCTCAGGACTTTTACAGAAGCCATACAAACAAACAGTCAATTTAAAAGGTTATTTGGCGCGAGAACAGGTTTCCCACCCTCAAAATGGTGGGAGTACCCGATGACGTAGATCTGATTGACATACCTTGTTGCCGAAGTGTCTATTGGTATACATCAAAGCAACTTGGAATTAATGCTGTCAACGGCAGAACAAATCTCTGCACATATAAAATAGAATAAACTAAAATACAAGTCTATGTGACCGACATAAAAATATACTTAAAAGTGAGAGGTAACAAAGTATTCTCCCTTCATAAACATAACAATATATATAAGTTACACATTTATATATACGCACCGATACACGTAAATTCGTGCGTCTCTGCCCGCACACCCATAACATCATGTCCCAGGACTCCAAAGAGAATTCCAGGTGGGCATGGGCGGACACACAGATACATAATTACACATCAAATCCATGATGACCTATATTGCATTTTCCCATCTGCGTCCATCTACACACACAACTATGTGCACATATATACACATATACATGTGTACACATGTATATACACACACACCCATACCCCCATATACCCATATCCTCCCTATCCCCCAGGTCCGCTCTTTGTGTATGTATTTCTTTTTTATGTCATATTTTGTTTTTTAAGATGTTAGTATTGTTGATATTATTATTACTATCATCTGCCGTTTTGTTATCTTTTAATTATTTTTAATTTTTGTTTTTGATGATAATTTATTTTATTTTAATGGTGTTCTTAATACTAATCTAAACCCGTAGGGCTTTTCATAATAGCGCCTCCATAGCTTTAGTTCCTCATGTCACCCGATGTTCTATTGTATTCCTTACCATTTTTATTTCTATTTTATGACAATTTTTGTTGATGTCTTTATCAATTTTTCTAGTCTTTTTTCTTTGTTAATATTTCTGTTTCTTTTTTGTTTTGTTTTATATTTATATATTTATATTAGCCTTACTTCCTACTGCCGTCGCTCTTACATAGCATATTTCCATTAGATTCCTATAACCTATATGATTGTTTCGTTTAACTCATTTAAACCATAAGGGGTGAGAGTATCCAACTGGAAAATCCAATACACCTCCCGTTTTTGCAAATTGCTATATCTATTGTACGGATTCTCAGGTATAAAATCTATAGGGGTGACTGATACTCTATGTTTTTCCTTATTCCACATTTCAGAACAGTGCCGTGAAAGGCTATGTTTCTGAAAGCCCTTCTGTATATTATGCCTATGCTGGTTCATGCGGCAATGCAGGGCCTGTGTGGTACGGCCCACATACTGAAGTCCACATTCACACTCAATTAAATAGATGACAAAATTGGATTGACATGTGAGGTGGTATTTAATTGTAAACGTAGTACCGTTTTTGTTAGATTTAAAGGTCTTTTGTTTATGTGTTATCATCTGGCAGCAAAGGCACCTTCTTGTGGAGCATTTGAAGCTGTCAGAAGATTTTTCATTCATTGTCTTCATATCTGATTGATGTGATTTACTTGGAGCTATAATATTTTTGATCGTAGGTGCTCTTCTATAGGTGATACGGGGAGAGTGAGAGAGATATCCACTCAAAAAAGGATCCTGGCGTAATATATACCAGTGTTTTTTAAAAATAGTATGTATTAATCTATTGGACAAGTTGTACTGCGTGATGAAATTTACTTGAGCACCTAATTCATTTTTAGGTTTATTTTTCGGGTATAGGCATTCTTCCTGTGTATATGTTGCACTTTTTTCATATGCGTTCTTAATAATACTTTTAGGGTAGCCTTTATCATTAAATCTTTTTTTCAGGACTGACGCTTGTTTCTTAAAATCACTAAAGTTCGTGCAATTACGTCTAATGCGCTTATATTGGCTGTATGGTACATTTTGCAGCCATTTTTTATAGTGGAAGCTCGAATAATCGATGTAGCTGTTGCTATCCACTGTTTTAAAATGGGTTTTTGTACATATACTCCTGGTCTCCATGTCCACTACCACTTCTAGATCCAAAAAGGCTATTTCTTTTTGGTTATATGTGGGGGTGAATGCTATACCCCACTCTGTTTTATTCAAATGTTCGCAAAATTGGAGAGCAGATCGCTCATCGCCATCCCAGATGATGAACAGGTCGTCTATATATCTCTTATAATAGACCACATGTTCATCCATCGGGGCATGGTCACCAATAAAGGTCCTCTCAAACTCTCCCATAAAGAGATTTGCGAACGCAGGGGCTACTTTCGTCCCCATCGCCGTACCACGGCACTGATGGTATATTTCGTTCTTATATCTGAAGTAGTTGTTCTGCAGAATGAATTCCAGGCCTTCCAGTAGAAAACTGATCTGTCTGGGGTCTAAAGATTTATCTTTCATTAGGACAGTTTTTACACAATTTAGTCCTAAATCATGCCGAATATTAGAATATAAGGCCGTGACATCCAAAGTAAACAGGGCATAGGTTTCCTGCCAAATAATTCCCTTGAGCTCACGAATTAGTTGACTGGAATCATGTAGGTAGCTATTCAGGGACTTGACATACGGTTGCAAAAACAGATCCAAATAATGGGATAAATTGCTGGTAGCACTATTCGTGTTTGACACAATAGGCCTCCCTGGGGGGTTCTTTGTATTCTTGTGAATTTTAGGGAGGTGGTAGAAATAAGGTGAAGAAGGGGATCTTGGCAATAAAAAGTTTTTTTCTCTTTTATTTAAGTACTGATTGTTATACGCTCTTTTGATTAATTCACTGAGCCTCCTATTTAGATCTGGAAAGGGATTTTCGGTAATAGATTTGTAATAATTTGTATCATTCAGGATGTTACCGGCCTCCTTTTCATAATCTGTAGTGTTTTGCATGACAATGCCTCCTCCCTTGTCAGCCGGCCTAATAGTCACGGTTTTATTATTTTTTAATGTTTTCAAAGCTTTTTGTTCTTGTAAGCTGAGATTGTTTACATATCTGTTTGGTGCTATTCCTTGTATGGTACTTTTCAAGTCAGATGACACTAGGTCAAAAAACATGGGGATGCAATGCCCCTGGCTCTGTAGGGGAAAGAAACTGGACTTGGGTCGTACGTCCTGATGTACAAAAAGGATGGTATCATCGTTACTGTGAACTGTGTTATTTTTAATATTCATATCTTTCTTTTTTATGGATTCAAAATGCCTTTTAATCGTAAGGTTTCTTCTGAACTTTTGTAGGTCCAGGAATAATTCGAAGGGGTTAATTTTATTAGTTGGACAGAATGAGAGGCGTTTTTCAAGGACCATTTTCTCATACTTAGTCAACGTATAATTGGAGAGATTAAATATTTTAACTATGGCTCCAGTGGTACCGGGGTCTTGGGCTTCCTGTTGTTGAGCTAAACTGATTTTCCTTTTTTGTTTTTGTTTCGGTTGCCCTCCTCTTTTTCCTCGTGTTCTGTTTTTCTTTTTCCAGGGGTGGGTTTGAAGAATTGGGTAATCAGGACGGGGATTTCTTGGTGGGGAGGTAATGGTTCCAATATTTTCATATGGGGGCGAACTGTTTTTGCATGATCTAAAAAAGGCACCAAAGCTATATTATCTGTGCCCGTGTTATCTATAATTACTGTACCAGGGCTCATATTGCCCTGGGAGGGAGTTGGATAGATAGAAATATTATTTATCAAAGATGTATCCAACAGGAGATCCTCACTTTGTAATGGTAATGTTTTGGTTAATTCACTGGATATAGACGGTCTGGATAAGGGTCTAATTGGGGAATGTATCCTAGCTTTATGTTCAAAATATCTGTTTTTCAACGCTTGGAATTTTTCAAGGAATTCTTCAGTAGCTTTGTTAACTGGGGAACTCCGGGGATTGTTTGCTCCCCCATTTCGTAAGTTGGGGGTGGGTGAGCAGTCCCTGATGGGGTGTAGGGTGACCGTAGATGGTGACAAGTTGGGGAGCTCCTTAATGACAGTAGGGCTTCTCTCCCCTGTGGGGTGAGTGTTTTTCTTATCTGTAGGTGTAGAAACAGCTGATCTCATTTTCACTCCATTAATTGTATCTGTCGTGTTACTCTTAGTGGTGTGTACTTGCCCTACATGTTCATGAAATGGTAGTGACAGCATTTCTAGCATTCTCCTTCACGTTCTCGACAGCACCCTTCTCCATAGGCTTCTGTTTGGTGCCAGGTTTTTGGTATTGCTGATTCATGAAAAATCGTGATCCATAATTATTATATTTCTGTTTGGATATAGACTTCGAGATATTTTTATTGTTGTTACTGTATTTGGTGTCAATTATATTACTGTTTCTATCACCAGAGTCATTATTTCTGATTTTAGTGAGCCTATAAGTGCCCTTCTCTCTGTCTGTCCTATCCCTCTGCAATTGAGTGTGAATGTGGACTTCAGTATGTGGGCCGTACCACACAGGCCCTGCATTGCCGCATGAACCAGCATAGGCATAATATACAGAAGGGCTTTCAGAAACATAGCCTTTCACGGCACTGTTCTGAAATGTGGAATAAGGAAAAACATAGAGTATCAGTCACCCCTATAGATTTTATACCTGAGAATCCGTACAATAGATATAGCAATTTGCAAAAACGGGAGGTGTATTGGATTTTCCAGTTGGATACTCTCACCCCTTATGGTTTAAATGAGTTAAACGAAACAATCATATAGGTTATAGGAATCTAATGGAAATATGCTATGTAAGAGCGACGGCAGTAGGAAGTAAGGCTAATATAAATATATAAATATAAAAACAAAACAAAAAAGAAACAGAAATATTAACAAAGAAAAAAGACTAGAAAAATTGATAAAGACATCAACAAAAATTGTCATAAAATAGAAATAAAAATGGTAAGGAATACAATAGAACATCGGGTGACATGAGGAACTAAAGCTATGGAGGCGCTATTATGAAAAGCCCTACGGGTTTAGATTAGTATTAAGAACACCATTAAAATAAAATAAATTATCATCAAAAACAAACAAAAATTAAAAATAATTAAAAGATAACAAAACGGCAGATGATAGCAATAATAATAATATCAACAATACTAACATCTTAAAAAACAAAATATGACATAAAAAAGAAATACATACACAAAGAGCGGACCTGGGGGATAGGGAGTATGGGTATATGGGGGTATGGGTGTGTGTGTATATACATGTGTACACATGTATATGTGTATATATGTGCACATAGTTGTGTGTGTAGATGGACGCAGATGGGAAAATGCAATATAGGTCATCATGGATTTGATGTGTAATTATGTATCTGTGTGTCCGCCCATGCCCACCTGGAATTCTCTTTGGAGTCCTGGGACATGATGTTATGGGTGTGCGGGCAGAGACGCACGAATTTACGTGTATCGGTGCGTATATATAAATGTGTAACTTATATATATTGTTATGTTTATGAAGGGAGAATACTTTGTTACCTCTCACTTTTAAGTATATTTTTATGTCGGTCACATAGACTTGTATTTTAGTTTATTCTATTTTATAAGTGCAGAGATTTGTTCTGCCGTTGACAGCATTAATTCCAAGTTGCTTTGATGTATACCAATAGACACTTCGGCAACAAGGTATGTCAATCAGATCTACGTCATCGGGTACTCCCACCATTTTGAGGGTGGGAAACCTGTTCTCGCGCCAAATAACCTTTTAAATTGACTGTTTGTTTGTATGGCTTCTGTAAAAGTCCTGAGGAAGGGGGCCGTTTGCCCCTGAAACGCGTTGACCTGCGAATAAATGTTTGATACCTACCCCGAAGTCCGACTCCTCATTCGCAGCGCCGTGGCAAGGTGCTCCAATATCTCCTTTTCTTCCCCATTTTCTATTAACAAAATGCTGGAAGACAGCAGGAGCATTGGTCAACCCAAAAGGCATTACCAGGTTCTCAAAGTGGCCCTCAGGAGTATTAAAAGCCAACTTCTATTCATCCCCTTCCTTGATCCTGACCAGATTATATGCCCCCTTAAGTCCAACTTGGAGAACACCTTGGCATCACACCTTGGTAAGGATCACGGACAGTAATCCGATTTAGTTCATGGAAATCCAGACATGGCCTAAGAGTTCCGTCCTTTTTCTTTACAAAGAAAAACCCAGCTGCCACTGGAGATTTGGAAGGTCTTATGTGTCCTTTAACTCCAAACTCTCAGCAATATATTCTTTCATGGACGTTCTCTCAGGTCCAGAGAGGTTATACAGCCTAGATTTGGGCAATTTTGCTCCGGGGATAAGATTGATAGGACAATCATATTCCCGATGTGGGGGTAAATCCTGACATCCACCTTCAGAAAATACATCTGAGAAATCCGATATAAAAGAGGGTAGTGTCTTAGTGGTTAAAGCAGAAAAAGATGTATTAAGGCAATTGTCAACGCAACAATCACCCCAATCCAGAATCTGTCTAGTTTGCCAATCAATGGTTGGATTGTGTTTGCTTAACCACGGTAAACCCAGCACCACAGGAGCAGGAAGACCTTCCAACACAAAACACGAAATAAGTTCCTGATGAAATTCACCCACTCTTAATCTTGATATCATGCACCATCTGAGACAAAGACTTCTGAGATAGAGGTGCAGAATCAATAGCAAACACCGAAATCTTCTTCTCTAATGCACTCGGAGTCAATCCATGCATACGGACAAACTGAGCATCAATCAGGTTCAGCCCTGCCCCGCTGTCGATAAACACCTCAATTCTCACAACCTTTGACTCTAGCGCCACCTCGGCAGTCAGGAGAAAACGGATACTACAGGATGAAAACAAATGAACATTTTCTGTCTCTCCATCCACCCCACCAAGAGTGAGAAGGGAATTAAACGACCCCTTTCTTTTTTTTCTCTTTTAGAGTCTGAATGAATGGACATGCGTTGATAAAGTGTCCTTTCTGTCCGCAGAAAAAACACACACCCTTTTTATTACCAGAATGCTTAAAAGTGGAAGCAGGAGTAGCTCCCCTTAACTGCATGGGTTCGTCCCCAGACATCAACCCAGGAGTATCTTCACCCAAAGTGTCATAGGAAGACAATACACTACGTGATAGTACGTCCTGAGAGCGGGGGCCCCTAGATCTCTCTCTCAGGCGTCTATCCATGCGTACAGCAAGAGACATAGTGGCTTCCAAAGACACCGAAGTTTCATGAAAGGCCAAAGCGTCCTTCAGCCTTTCTGATAATCCTTCACAAAACTGACTACGAAGAGCCGGATCGTTCCATTCAGTATCCGTAGCCCACCTCCGAAACTCAGAGCAATAGATTTCAACAGAGCGCTCACCCTGACGGAGGTCATGTAGCTTGGTCTCGGCAAGGGAGATGCGATCCGGGTCATCATAGATAAGCCCCAATGCCTTGAAAAATTCATCCACCGACTGGAGGGACTGCGATCCGGTCGGCAGAGAAAAGACCCATGACTGTGCATCCCCCTTGAGCAACGAGATCACCACACCAACTCTCTGTTCCTCATTACTAGAAGAACGTGGGCGCAGCCTAAAGTACAATTTGCACGCCTCCCTGAACAAAATGAAGTTATCACGTCCCCCAGAGAATCTATCCGGGAGAGTGACTTTAGGCTCCAGACAGGCCTGGCAACCACCACCCCCGGGGCTAACAGCCTGTGGTCTCTGAATCTGGGTGACAGTCATGGGGAGGTCAGCTACCTCCAAAGAGAGACCCTGTAGCCTTTCTGTCAGTGCAGAAATTGGGTCCATGTCTGCACTAAAATGAACAAAATGACAATTTTTGGTGGTTTATAATGTCACACTCCGGTGTGGGGGGAAGATACCACACCAAGCGCAGGAGGGAAAGGCAATGGAGATTAGGCCTGGAAACTAGGGAAGGCAGATGGACACCTCCTAGAGAAACCCTGACTCCAGTCCTGACTAACGACCAGTATGAACAGGCTTCGAAAGTTGGCGAGTTCATACGCAGGACACCTAGGACCCTAACTGTCCCTGAAGGAACCTGAAGCTAATGTCAGGAATGAGTCACACTGTTCCTCCACTAACCTGGACGAACAGGAGTCTCCCCTCAGGCCCAATCACCAAACTCAGGGAAGGGATACACTCAAATAATACAAAATACAAAAGGGAAAGAGGACACTTAACTTTCCAGTAGAAAATGGCAGCCATGAGATCTCCACTGAGAATCACACACCAGCAGGCCACAGATGCAACAGAAAGTATAAACCGCACAGCATGGTGGGTGAAGCAACACTAAATAGGCAAGGATAATTGCTAAGACACCTACACCTGAAGGGGGAGGGTGTGGTGAATGCCAGCAACAACAAAACAACCAAAGGAGAACCTGTGAGATTAACCCACTTGTTGCCAACCTCACTGACCTCCTGCCACCTGTTGCAGGAATGTCAGTATGTCCTGGCACGTTCGTGACAGTACCCCCCCTTCTACAGGTGGCCTCCGGACACCCAGGACCGACTTTATTCGGATGAGACCTGTGAAAAGCTTTCACCAAACGACTGGCATTCACGTCAGATGCTGGTACCCACGTCCTCTCCTCTGGTCCATAACCCTTCCAGTGAACAAGATATTGGAGATCTACGGAGGACTCGAGAGTCAATAATCTTGGCGATTTGGAATGACAAACTGCCGTCCACCATGACAGGTGCGGGTGGCAAGGGAGATGGTTCAACATATCTGTTCAACAAAGATCTGTGAAACACATTATGAATTTTCAGGGCCTGAGGAACACACACACACATCGACATGGGATTTGAGGTAGGACGGGATTGTCAGCAGAAAATGGATATGGGCCTGCAAACCCCTTTAAAAACACAAAGATAATATTACAAAAAAATTGTGCAATTGCTTATAATTGAGTTGTCTATTTCTTTTTTTTATATCCTATCATACCCTACAGACTTTAGTGACGCTAAACCACCTAACTGTTTTGCCCAAGTCCAGCTCCGGTAGTGTGAAAAGTAACTAACTGGAGGGGGGAGGGCTGCTTTAGATGGTGATATCTCCTCAGCTAGAAACATGCAAATGGTCTTGTCTGAAAGCTGACAGTCCAGGCTTTCAGCTGCATTCACAGCATCCCGATTTCTATCAGTGATATCTTTCTGTGTCCTGAACATATTGCTGTCAGGTTTGGTATTGTCTGCTTTCAAACAAAATCAGTTACATGTTTCTAGCTGCTACCATTCAGGAGGTAGCAACATCTAAAGCAGCCCTCCTCCCTCCAGGTAGCTACGTTTCTCACTGCTGGAGCTCCACTCTGGCAAAACAGTTAGGGCTGTTAAAGGGGTTGTGCAAGAATGGGGGAGGGGGGCTGGCAGAATCTCATTTTTGCACAACCCCTTTAAGTTATTATTCCCACTGTGTGGCAGTAGCTAATCCATCACTATTTACACCAGAAACTGGAGTAAATAATAACTGAAGTCTACAGCAGCTCAGAGCTGCTTCCAATTTCATTACAGCGTATGGAGAGCTGGAGTAGCAGACAGAGTACAGGGTAGCTCACACTAGTTTTGATAAATCAGGGCTATAACTTTTATAAAGATTACATTTGCACCATACAAAAAAATAAAATTTAGCAAATCATAATGTGGTGACAACAGAATGCTGTGGGAAGCTTTCTCTGAAGCAGTCCATTGAATGGCCTAGGAATTTGGCATAGTAAAATACAAAGAGATTCAGATGGATACACAGAAGTACAGGGAAATTCAGATGCAATCTGCAGATAACTTTCCATCAAGATAAAACTACTTAGACGTATATGGGTTATACCATAACTTTCTGATAGATCGGGGTCCTTCTACCTCTGGGACCCACATCTATGTGGAGAATATAAGGTCAATGGAGTCCAGCACTGAGGCTTCTGTTATATACTGAGCATGGGATGATGCACATATCAAAGGAAATGGGCATATGGCTCAAACTACATATTAAATTCTGCAACTAAATGGTGCCAAAAAATGGGAATTAACAAAGGTGTTAAGAAGGTATAAATACTCAGGATATATAAATAATATATACAATATGTCACCACTAATAAAACATGCACAGATACTTACCAGGCCAGATCGTGAGGTGTTCATTTTACTGAATTCTTGCACTAATGACAAACATGCTTCATTTAACTGCAAAACAAGTCAGCGGTTATTGAATACTGCATTGCTAATGGCTCTTGACCTTCAAAAACAATGACAGTACCTACAATAATGACATCTTCTGCCTTGGACTGTTTTTATTCAACCTTGACATATCCTGACAGACTAAGGTAAGGTAAGCACGACAATTGAAACACGACTGAAAATGAAAAGCAATAACTTACTGTACTATACTATTGTATACTGTAAATCTTGGCACACCATGGACTAAAGTGGAAAATTAGGTACAAAAAATATAGAGCAGCCAGCCCCAGAAATCACATGAAACCACATCTTAAATTTTTTAATGAAAACTGTAATGTGGTTGGTTGCTACTGCCAGCCGCTTCATTTTTAGTGTGCACTGTTATTAGCTCTTGTAATACATCATGCATAAAGAAAGAATGCATCTGGCTATCCAAATGTATCTGTTAACTAGTAGTATAGTTCAAGAAAGGTACCATGTGGTCCCTGTAAAGGGGCTTTCCCGTTCGTTCATACAGTATTCCCTATGTGGTAAAACTGACCTGTTCCCTCCATTCTCCAGGTCAGTATGATTACAGTGATACCACATTTATATAGTTTTCCTTGTGTTTTAACACAAAAAAAACAAACAACAAAAAAATCATTTCTGACCCCCATAACTTTTTTACACTGTCATCTATGGAGCTGTGTGAGGACTACTTTTTTGCAGGATGATCTGTAGTTTTTATTGATACCATTTTGGAGTGTGTATGACTTTTTGATCTCTTTTTACTCCATTTTTGGGGAGGTGAAGCAATTAAAAAAACTGCGTTTGGGGGAATGGCAGTGTATATGATCCTTACTTTTTTCATTGTTTATTTATTCTTATTATGAGGAAATGGAGGTGATTCTATTTTTGCATCTTTTATTTCTTTTACTTCCTTTTATAAGCCCCCTTAGGAGGACTGAATATGCGATCTTCAGATTGCTTCTCCCTTACACTGCAATGAATTAGCATTGCAGTGTATAACAGACTCAATATTTTCTTAAAGAGCCCTGCTACCTGCAGGCCTCCATGAGAACTACAGCTTTAGGCCCCATTCACACGACCATATGTATTCTGTGATCCGTATAAAAACGGAACGGAAGACATAAGGAAAGTCTTCCGTAGTCTTCCGCAATTTTGCGGACCCATTGACTTTAATGGGGCTACGGACGTGATTTTGCGGCCAAGTATAGGACATGTTTTATTTTTTTTGTGGGGGAACTTCCATGAGATACGGGATGCAGAATGCACACAGTGTGCATTCCGCATTTTTTTCTCCTATGGAAAAATGAATGGGTCCGTATGGTTCCGCATCTTATCCGCAAAAATGCGGATGAGATGCGGAAATGTACATACGGCCGTGTGAACAGGGCTCATTCAGACGGCCATATGCTGTCCGCAAAAATACGGATCAGCATGTCCGCAAAAAAAACAGATTGCTTTCCGTATTTTTGCAGACCCATAGACTTCAATGGGGCCACGTCCTGATTTTCACTGACAAGTATAGGACATGTTTCAGTGTTTTTGCAGAGCTGTGGAATGGAAGAAAAGGGGCAAGCGTCTAATCCACAAAAAAAAAATCCGTATTTTTGCGGATAGCATACGGCCGTCTGAATGAGCCACACGAATGAACAGCTTTCCTGATCTCAGTGCAGGGAAGCCGTTTGGGCCTCAGAAGTGCAGCGATCCTGGGTAAAGTCACAACTGACTTAAATGTCTGCGATCAGCATTATTGCTGATTGCAGACATTAGCCCCAGGTGTCATCTGTTTGAAACAACAGGTACCTTGCGGCTATGGAAGTGAGTGGTATGCACAGTTCTCTCACTGATCGGGCAAAGCACAGTATGTACACTCTGCCTGATCATTAAGGAATTAGTCAGGGGGTTTGGCCATTCTGGATCTCCCTGACTGCCGTTTATAAGACACAGGCACTTTTTAGCAAGAATTTTTTCTGGCTTAAAAAGTGCGTCTTATAAAGCGAAACATACGAGTACTAGCTGAGCTTTGTAGGACTTATGACAGATAAAGGAGAAGTGTATCTAAGAATTGTATGGATACTGCATCAGGACATGCTACATTCAGGATGTGAACCACCCAGAGTGATTTGTATACATGATTAAAATGGGTCAGGAGAGTCCAAATTAAAAATTAGGATGAGGTAAGAAATTACTTGAGCATATCTGTTAAAGACCAGAGTGATGAAGGAAAATCCCTTTAAGCAGGGGCGTACATAGAATTCATTGGGCCCCATAGCAGGAATCTGGATTGGGCCCCCATGTTCCTTCCCAAGCCCCTCTGACTACCCATCCCTGGTCCCTCCCACCTTCTACCCCAGCCCCTCCCCTCGCTCACCCATAAACGGTGCCTTAAGTAGGTACATTGCACATTACTACTGTTTTTGGGGGGCGCTTACAAAACAACATGTACACATTGGGTGACATTAGTAGGTATAATGTACTATATAGCACTACCGCCCAAGCCCACGTTCACATTACTGTTAGTTTTCCGTTCTCCTGATCCGTCAGAAGAAAAAAAAAAAAGCAATAAAACAGATCCTGTATTTTAAGCATCCGTTATGCTCATTTATGCACATTTTTGCATCCATTTTAGCCATTTCCATCTGAGATACGTTATTTTAGATGGGAAAAAAACAAAATACTTTGTGTAGAACTACTTTTTTTTACATAAACATATCTCAGACGGAAATGGCTAAAGAGGATGCAAGATGTGCGTAACTGAGTGTAACGGATGCTTAAAATACAGAATCTGTGTTTTGTTTATTTATCTCTTCTTCTGATGGATCAGAAGAACGGAAAATGGAACAGTGATGTGAACCCAGCCTAAAGCTTCATTCATATCTCAGGTGACTGTATCCGGCAGGCTGATCCGACAGAGAACAGCCCACCAGAGTCCAGCGGATGCAGCATTACTAGATTCTACTGTTCACCTAGGATGCCCAACCTGAGCCCTCCAGCTGTTGCAAAACTACAACTCCCAGCATGCCTGGACAACCTACAGCTATTAGGGCATGCTGGGAGTTGTAGTTTTGAAACAGCTGGAGGGCTGCAGGTTGAGCTTTCCTGCCATGGACTATGGCAGACTACCAGCAGGGTTTCCACCTGACAAAAACTGTTCTACTGGTGAAGGGCAGAATCCAGCAATGTTGGATCCGGTGAACTCTGGCAGGATGTTCTCTACCAGATACTGTTCACCAGAGATGTGAACGAAGACTAAGGGCTCTTTCACAAGAGCGGATTCAGTCCGAGAAATCCGCAGCGTGTAGGAGAGCCAAGCCCCGTTCTGGACAGCAGAGGCACGGAGAAATAACATGATTAATAATACTCTGTGCCTCTCTGTGACCTTTTTACTACAAAATCACAGTGACAGCTTCATCTCACTGTGATTTTGTAGTAAAAAGATTACAGAGAGGCACAGAGTATTATTAATCATGTTACTGCTCCATGTCTCTGCTGTTCCTCGGACGGCTTCCGCTCGTGTGAAAGAGCACTAATACCGCATCAAAGTGCAATGATCAGATGACATTAGAGCTGAACCCGGACATATCCCCGTCTTCCCTCACTCAGCCCCTGTGACATGAGCATCGGAGCATTTCCCTTGCCCTGCTCTGAATCTGGAGAATTTTTCTGGAAATCTGGTGACGTCAACGGATCTGCAGAAAAAAACCCTTGCCCTGTACAATTCCGCACAGGGCAAGGGAGAGCAATGGAGCATGAAATGCTCTGATGTTCATATCAGAGGTGCTGAGTGGGGGAAGAAGGGAATATGACAACCCCTTTAAGAGTCACAGTCACTTTAACAGACAAAGTCACTAGTATTGAGCGAACTTGTGTTCTCCAGTTCGGTGTACAAGGTTCAGGTTATCTAAGAATTCCGTAATGGATTCCACTGCCATGGACCATAACAGAATTCTATGACGGCATGCACTATGACTAGCATAGAGTTCTATAATGATGGAATCCTCTTATAGGCTTCTGTGGTGCATGCCGTCATAGAATTCCGTTCTGGTCCATGGTAGCGGAATCCATTACGGAATTCTTAGGTAACCTGAACCTTGTACGCTGAACTGGAAAACACAAGTTCGCTCAACACTACTCATAACGCATTAAATAAATGTGAAAACTCATCAAGTGTGTGTTAACTCTGCTACGTGTGTGTATATATATACAGTACAGACCAAAAGTTTGGACACACCTTCTCATTCAAATAGTTTTCTGTATTTTCATGACTATGAAAATTGTAGATTCACACTGAAGGCATCAAAACTATGAATTAACAACATGTGGAATTATATACTTACAAAACGTGTGAACAACCTGAAATGTGTCTTATATTACTCAGTTCTTCCACTGCAGCAAGCATGTCTAGAGGAGCAGTCACATGACCTCCCCGCCCACCTGTGTTCCCATAGAGACAAGAGCCCCTTAGATAATATCAATAACCCAGTTATCAGTGAATAACTGTTGTACAGACATAGCAATAGAAAGAAAGCCACAGTCCCAACAGTAAACGAGGGGGGGGGGTTACCCTTTTCATAAATTTGCTGTGGGGCCCAGTCATTTCTAGTTGTGCCACTGGATGTAAGCCAAAAACAGAATGAGGGGGGGAGTCATCAATTCCCTTGTTCCTAAAAAGTGGCATTAAAAAGTTGCAAACTATGGGACAGATTTATCAAAACTGGTGTAAAGGAAAACTGGCTTGGTTGCCCATAGCAACCAATCAGATTCCACCTTTCATTTTTCAAAGCTCCTTTGGAAAATGAGAGGTGGAATCTGATTGGTTGCTATGGGCAACTAAGCCAGTTTTCCTTTACAGCAGTTTTAATAAATCTCCCTCTATGTGTTTGCAAATGTTTAACTGCGCTTTTTTTTTTAAAGGGTGTGACAATGGCAGAGACAGGGCGTGACCAGTCACCCCAACAAATTTATGTTCATTTTCACCAGTTTTCTGACTCAAATGAAGCCAGAAATCTATGGCAGCTCTGAGCTGTCATAGATTTCTATTTAAGTGCACGGACTGCACAAATCGATCTGCTGACATACAGAGGAGCCTCCTGTCTATCATCATACGACCTGCTCCCAGCTGACAGCCCATCAATCATCTATGAATATATGACTACCCTTCATCTGGGAAAAAAGGGAAAATGAGTGCAGTCAAATAGCTATATATAACGTACAGAGGGGGTCACAAGTCACTATATATAAAGTACAGGGGGTCACACATCACTATATATAATGTACAGGAGTTCACACATCACTATATATAATGTACAGGGGGTCAGACATCATTATATATAATGTACAGGGGGTCACACATCACTATATACAGTGTACAGGGAGGTCACACATGATTATATATAATGTACAGGGGGTCACACATCTGTATATACAGTATAAAGGGGGTCACTGTACAGGGGTTCACAGATCTCTGTATGCAGTGGTGGGGGGTCACACATCAGTATATACAGTGTATGGTGGTGGTGTCAACTATTACTGTATACAGGGGGTCACACATCACTATATACAGTATAAAGTGGTGATCACATATCACTGTATTGGGGGCATCATATATCACTATATACAGTGTGCAGGAAGGAGAGGGCACATATTTACAGATGACATCAGTGACTGCTGCTATCACTGACCTCAGCCATACTGACACCTCAGAAGGGGTTAAAGCTCCTGACCTCTTGGTCTGGCTGGAATAAACATGTCTATGATAAGATCACATTGCAGAGTGGTCATAGACAGGACAGACACTAGGATTGCTCACACTTTGCTGTCCACAGCACCTTCCTGGCTCTGCTACATCACTGCAGTCAGTGAGGTCCATCACAGATTCTCCTCAGTCTCTCTTCCTCTTGCAAAGTTTCTTTATTTCAGCTTCTAACATGTTTCTCTGCTAAGCCCCTTCAGGCCTGTATAGTCAGCACTGCAGTCACAGCAGAAGGAAACTTCTCTGACACAAGCAGGGTGCCTTTAGGACCCAGGAGCAGCACACTCCTTCCATGGACTAGTGCAGGTGCAGGCATGGAGGAGACAGGCAGGTGTGAGAGCAGCACAGAGGGGGCGTGGCTGTCAATACCATGGGAACCAGGCAGATCTGCTGCAGAAGATACATTAGGAAGTTTATTGTCTCCCTGCTTTCCTTAGAGTTTTAATAAGTGCTAACAAAGTGGCCAACCCCTTTAACAAAAAAGTGTGAAACATCTGAAAATATATCTTATATTCTAGGTTCTTCAAAGTAGCCACCTTTTGCTTTGATTACTGCTTTGCACACTCGTGTCATTCTCTTGATGAGCTTCAAGAGGTAGTCACCTGAAATGGTTTTCACTTCACAGGTGTGCCCTGTCAGGTTTAATAAGTGGGATTTCTTGCCTTATAAATGGGGTTGGGACCATGAGTTGTGTTGGGCAGAAGTCAGGTGGATACACAGCTGAATAGACTGTTAGAATTTGTATTATGGCAAGAAAAAAAGCAGCTAAGTAAAGAAAAACGAGTGGCCATCATTACTTTAAGAAATGAAGGTCAGTCAGTCCGAAAAATTAGGAAAACTTTGAAAGTGTCCCCAAGTGCAGTTGCAAAAACCATCAAGCGCTACAAAGAAACTGGCTCACATGAGGACCGCCCTAGGAAAGGAAGACTAAGAGTCACTAAGTTCATCTGAGTCAAATCCAGCCTCAGAAATCGCAGGTTAACAGCAGCTCAGATTAGAGACCAGGTCAATGCCACACAGAGTTCTAGCAGCAGACACATCTCTACAACAACTGTTAAGAGGAGACTGTGTGCAGCAGGCCTTCATGGTAAAATAGCTGCTAGGAAACCACTGCTAAGGACAGGCAACAAGCAGAAGAGACTTGTTTGGGCTAAAGAACACAAGGAATGGACATTAGTCCAGTGGAAATCTGTGCTTTGGTCTGATGAGTCCAAATTTGAGATCTTTGGTTCCAACCACCGTGTCTTTGTGCGACGCAGAAAAGGTGAACGGATGGACTGTACATGCCTGGTTCCCACTGTGAAGCATGGAGGAGGAGGTGTGATGGTGTGGGGGGGGGCTTTGCTGGTGACACTGTTGGGGATTTATACTGAACCAGCATGGCTACCACAGCATCTTGCAGCGGCATGCTATTCCATCCGGTTTGCGTTTAGTTGGACCATCATTTATTTATCAACAGGACAATGACCCCAAACACACCTCCAGGCTGTGTAAGGGCTATTTGACCAAGAAGGAGAGTGATGGGGTGCTACACCAGATGACCTGGCCTCCACAGTCACCAGACCTGAAGCCAATCGAGATGGTTTGGGGTGAGCTGGACCGAGAGTGAAGGCAAAAGGGCCAACAAGTGCTAAGCATCTCTGGGAACTCCTTCAAGACTGTTGGAATACCATTTCAGGTGACTACCTCTTGAAGCTCATCGAGAGAATGCCAAGAGTGTGCAAAGCAGTAATCAAAGCAAAAGGTGGCTACTTTGAAGAACCTAGAATATAAGACATATTTTCAGTTGTTTCACACTTTTTTGTTAAGTATATAATTCCACATGTGTTAATTTATAGTTTTGATGCCTTCAGTGTGAATCTACAATTTTCATAGTCATGAAAATACAGAAAACTCTTTGAATGAGAAGGTGTGTCCAAACTTTTGGTCTGTACTGTATATACATTTACTCATACTGTAGGTGTATTTTACATATATACAGGTACATTAGACAATTACACATACATATGTACAGAATACAGTACACTACACAGATATATGTACATATATGTAAACACACACATATTACACTGACACACACTTACCTTCTGTGCAGGTCTCCAGGGTAAACAGAAGAGATGGGAGGACATCTTCTCCTTAGCAGGCAGGGCAGGCTCTCTTTCCCCCTTCCTCTGTCCCGACTGCTGCATTTGAATCACACTACAGCAGAGGAGGAAGCTGCAGTGAGGACAGAGGAGCAGAGTGGGGGATGGGAGCACTGGGAAGGCTTCTGATGGCAGCAGCACATCCTGCTGTAGCTTCTGAAAACCGGAGCTCTCCTCAGCAGTGCAGCCCCATGTGCAGGCTGCTGCTAGGGGCATCTCCTCATGGTAGGATGGGGGCCTTGCTGGCGGGGTGAAGCAGGAGCACAGGAGAAGCAGTGAGGGGAGCTGGGAGGAGGAGCCAGAGGCCCTAGCAAGAACGCTAGACCAGAGCTGTTGTAGTAATTGTAATAAGGGGGCGGGGCCTTTCCTCCACAGCCGGGCCCCCTTCCCCTACGGGCCCCATAGCAGCTGCATGGTCTGCCTTTATTAGAGGTATACCCCTGCCTTTAAGGCATTAATTCTGGAGAGTCATGCCACTTACATAAAGAATGCACTTTGTAATCGCATTCAGGCTGGGCTTGTGTTCCTTAGTGCATCTAATAGTCATACGTATAGTAGGTTTGCAGTCATCACTGAACTAGATAACAAGCCATTAGACAAAAATATAAATATTATTACTTCACCTTTTCTTTTATAGCGCAGATGACTTTCTCAATGCTTTTAGTCATTTTATCATTACAAATGTATCCAGCTTTAGTATTCACTGAAAAATGAATCGTGTGTTAAAATAATGACCACACACTGCAATTATTTCAATTCCATTTCAATTGGCAATCATGAATTTGAGTTCCCCATCAATGCTGCGCAGAGCGAGCTGTGGTAGGGAATAAATGTTCATTCATTGCTGATCATTGATGCTCATTAGCTGCATTTACATGATGTTTTTCGGCAGCAGATCCCAGTTTACACAAGGTGATGCTCTGCCATCAAACAATGATATTTTGTGCAGCATAAAGGAGGGTTTGCTCGTTTGTTGGAATTTACATAGGCCAATTATCGTGAATAAATGTTCGTATGTCCTCTGGTCCTTCAGCGCTGATGTAATCTTCCTGGCTGCAGCGGTGACGTTCCTTGCACACCAGGTCACTGTGCAGCAAATCACTGGCCTCAGCAGTATACATCATGGGGCTGCTGTGGCCAGTGACTGGCTGCAGTGGGGAGAGGGCCCTTGGCGCTGGAATGAAGAGCTAGTGAATAGGGGGAGGGGAGAGGGGAGTAACTTAACGGTGACAGCCCCTTTAATCCAGACTCTGTACAGTAATTTGATCTAGGAAGAACGACCTGTGACTGCATTACAGGAGATCAGTTATTAGGAATGTGTCTGTCAACTGGTTACAATACCACTAGGAGAAATCTATATGCAGCTCTGGTACAGACTGTCACTCAGGATCAGCGCAAGATAATAAGACAATGCATTTACAAAGTTACTCCACATTTTACTTAGGTTACAGCTACAAATAACCTGTAATAATTTGCTAAATGAAAAACATATGCTTTGTGCAGTCAGTACTTAAAAGGGTTGTGCAAAGTGTTAACGTTATCCCCTATTCACAGAATATGAGATAAATAGGGCTGGCCGATTGTGGCAAAAAATATTATCTTGATTATTTCAACTTTTTGGCCGATTATAATCTCAATTATTTTTTATTCTTTCTAAATTAACTAAAAAACAAGTCCAAGTAGCCAGGCTACAGTCAGAAGGGCATTACACCCCCAAAAGGAGGACATCGTACCCGGGACAGTGGGTACATACAGGATGGAAACCAAAATCTATATAACAGTTTCAGCCAAATTAAACTACTACATAAGTTTACCTAACTTGGTGCCTACTCGCGATATTTAAATATTTTCCTCGCTGCCTCCAAGAGTTTGTGTTTACAGGGACAAGGTGTAAGAGGAGAGAACTGCAACCCCCACCAGGTCCAGGCTGTTATTATATGCAATCAGGAGACATTACAGAGAGGAGGTGTAAAAGGAGACTACTACAACTCCCAGCATGTCTAGTCTGTTATTATGTGATATCAGAGAACACATGTAAGAGGTATAGGAGGAGAGAACTACAATTCTTAGCATGTCCAGGCTATTACATGATATCAGAGGACATTAAAGAGAGAAGGTATAAGATGAGAGAACTACAACTCTCAGCATTTCCCTGGCTCTCACACTGGCTTCTCCTCCATGTCACATGACATCATCACAAGTCCTTCCCAACAACTTCTCTCCTGCACTGCTGAGCTCTGCCTGCTACTGCGTTGATCACATGATGGTAACGTCATTATAGGTCCTTCCTCGCCACTTTTCCACTGCTGAGCTCTGCCCTACTGCGTTGATCACATGATGGTAACATCATTACAGGTTCTTCCCACCACTTCTCCACTGCTGAGCTCTGCCCTACTGCATTAACTACATGATGGTAAAATCATTACAGGTTCTTCCCACCACTTCTCCACTGCTGAGCTCTGCCCTACTGCATTAACTACATGATGGTAAAATCATTACAGGTTCTTCCCACCACTTCTCCACTGCTGAGCCCTGCCCTACTGCATTAACTACATGATGGTAAAATCATTACAGGTTCTTCCCACCACTTCTCTCCTCCACTGCTGAGCTCCGCTCCCTCCTGCACTGATAACATAACTGTGATGTCATGACAGGTCCTTCAGCTCTTGTGCAGCACTAAACCAGTGCAGGGTTTCTTTAATCCCTGACGCCCACGCCAGGATTCATGACGCTGGCAGCAGGGACTGAAGAGACTACACAGTCTGTGCTGATACAGCGTGCCAGAAGAAAAAATCGTCAACACAACGAATGAATTTGATTAATCGTTCAGCCCTAGGGATAACTAATTTATCAGTGGGGGTCCGACCACTGGGACTCCAACTGATCCCAAGAATGGGTCAGCAGTCTCCAGCAGTCCCATAGAGAATGAATGGAGTGGCAATGTGCAAGCTAGAACAGCTACTTCATTAGGACGGGGGAATGGAGTTCCAGTGGCTGGACCCCAACCGATCACTTAGCTATAAGTTAAAGGGGTATTCCCATCTCACAAATGTAGTTTGTATAGATAGATATAGCCACACCAATATTATTATTACTACTAATAGAATGTATTTATATAAAATGTACCGTTTAGAAGATTTGCCAATCTGTATAGGCATTGTCCCACACACATGAGTCAGGCCGTTGCCCCTAGTTACGGACACCGCGGCCATGTAGTAGTGGTGGTCGGCTTGCTCTTGTTCCAACCCGCTCTGAGGTAACTGCTGTATTGTGAACGCACATTACATGAACATGAGGAGACACATCTTAGGGTTGTAGCATTTTTGTCTACTCTTCCAAAACACAGAGAACGGATCCTGTTCCAAGATCAATTCATCTCTATGGAGCAGGATCTGTTTATAAAGTCTGCGCTTTGGACGGATCCTGACCATTGTGTTTTGGACGCGTAGCATCCAAAACGCACATGTGAAAGTACCCTAAGATGTGTCTCCGCATGTTCATGCAATGTGCGTTCACAATACAGCAGTCACCTCAGAGTGGGTTCGAACAGGAGCAAGCTGACCACCACTACTACATGGCTGCAGTGGCCGCAACTAAGGACGACGGCCTGACTGATGTGTGTGGGACAATGGATATACAAATAGGCAAATCTTCTAAACGATACAATTTATATAAATACATTCTATTAGTAATAATGTTGGTATGGCTATATCTAACTATACAAACTACATTTGTGAGATGGGAATACCCCTTTAAAGCTTGGCACAACTCTTCTAATTCCTTGCACTTTGTGATTTCTTTGTTAAAGTCTGCAGTCTGCTAGACATAGTAATAGCTTTACAATTCAATACACACAATAAATGCTTCATTTAAATTATACCTGGAAACTTTAATCCCAATTTTTTGAAAAGAAGAACAGCAGGCAGAGCAGACCCGGTGACATTTCCAGTACTGCAAACAAAACAACACAGGGACTGAAATAATAAGAGGCCAGCTGTGGTGCCATTATCCCGACATCTACCTACCTACTGTGTACATTTCTAGTTTGGTTTTACGTCTTTAAGTTAGCTGTCATAATTACATTCAGGGTTACAGTACGATCGCCCAGCACTTGAATAATTCTTCCAACTTCTGACTCACACTGGGAGGAGGTCTCTAAAAAGACTTCAACTATGATTTCTTAGATTTCTACCTCACAGGTTTATATTTTATGAAGCTTTTTCTAAACAACAATTTCTTGATTTGTATTGTCTGTGTTCCTTAGGAGTCTTATCAGTCTTGATAGCAATTTACTTGTTGTGTGCCAAACAGTCTAGCAATTTCATCTGTGCCTTGCTGAGAGTACTTAATGTGAGATAAATGTACATATCAGTGGACCGATAGAGGCGGCTACACGTGTACGGTATACATCATGGAGGGGCAGAACGCATGATCCTGCTTCCCTCTGTATTACAAGCTAATACTGAACACATCTCTTGTGTATATAGCGCCAACATATTCCACAATGATTTTTACAATAATAAAAAAAAGTGCATGTTCATATAGACGCACAGAAAAAAGAAAAAAATCATTATAATATGTGCAAATGTTTAATAGGGACTAACCAACAGGAGATCCTCAACCTGGTATAGAGAGGAATCTCCACATGCAGCAAAGACATAGGTCAGGCAATTACCGAGAATCCATGATTTTCATGATATAACATAATATGCCCAAGTCATAAAAAATAGGATATCATGATGGTGAAAAAAATAATAGTAATAACATGATTAGAAAAATATCTTAATTCATACCAAAATAACATGTGCAAAAAATGACAAGGGTTAAAGGGGTATTCTCATCACTTGACAATGGGGGCATATCCCAGAGGTGGTACCCGCACCTATCAGACAATGGGGGCATATCCCAGAGGTGGTACCCGCACCTATCAGACAATGGGGGCATATCCCAGAGGTGGTACCCGCACCTATCAGACAATGGGGGCATATCCCAGCGATATGCCCCCATTGTCTGTGATGGCAAAACCCCTTTAAGTGCTAGTGCATTAAAAAACAATAAAGTTTGAGTGCTATACCTGAAGTATGGAAGGTATATTGCGACCTGTGCAGTATAGAATCTTTCCTGGGTCTCAGTAGTAGTGCCGCATGTGTAACTGCCCCACGCCTATTGCCTCCATTGGATTAGGAGACTGGAGTGTGGGAGGAACCCATCGTGCATGGAGGCAACCCACGCAAACACAGGGAGGACCCAGAAACTTCACACAGATGTTGCTCTTGAGAGGCTCCAGTGCTGCAAGGCCAAAGTGCTAACAGAGAGTTTCTCATATAAATGTAAAAAAAAAGTGCCTGGCTGCTTCTGGTCAACCCCCTGCCCCTTTCTCCCTGCTGCCCACTGTTGGCATGTACACATGTATGCAAAACTACGTAGTTAATGTCTAAGTTTGTATATTTATGTATTTGACTGTATGCAGTAAAAGTGTGCATCCCTATACTATGAGCGTGTATATGTACATATATAACAACATGTACAGTGCATGTTTTACTATATGTAGCAAGAGTGATTTTGGTTATGTATGTAGTGAGTGTGCCAATTTATGTTGACTATATGCAGTTAATGGGTGTACATGTGCTTATTCCTGTATATGATGAGTATACATGCCAGTGTTTAAAGGCTATGAACACCTTTGGGGGTTATTTTCTTATGATTGCATTTTTTAACTGGTGTTTATTAAAAATGTTCAGCAGGTTTTGTCATAAAGGTAATTTCAAATGTCAAGCTGACACCAATCTGGTTATAAAGGGCAAAAAGTAAATTATGTATGATAGTAGTAGTGTTTATTAATCAAACAGTAGAAAATAGAAACCAATAATAAAATCACTAATAGATATATAAAACTCAATGGGTTACCATATAATATCACTAGTAGAGTTGGTAAATTACATCAAAACATACATAAAAGATATGAATTTGCGGGGCCCTCATGATAACAATCAAGATACGTAGTCTATTAAGACTATAAACAATCCATAAAAATCAATAGCCTTTAAAGGGGTTCTCTGGGAATTAAGAAAATTAAATTACTTAAGTATTACTTTATTATAAATATATTCCCAAATACCTTTCATTATTTAGAATGGTTTTTTTGTTTTGTCTAGGGAGCAATAATTAGGAGAAACAAAATGGCCGCCGTCATATTGGTACACACAAAACCTGTCCTAATCACACTGCAGGACAAGTTACTTCACAACAAGGGATGTGGATAATGACCAGCAGCAGTTGTATGCAGCCTCCATTACCACAGTCTGTCCTGTCCGCCCTCTGTCCGACCTCTCTGTACTTCATGTCTCCTTATGAACTCCATCAGTGGCGTACCGCCCATAGAGGCAGACCACGCCACTGCTATGGGGCCCGCGGCACAGGGGGGCCTGGAGTGCACGGGAGGCCCCGCCCCCTACTCTGCATCATTAAGATGCGTCCCGTCCCTGCGCTCCGGGCCTCTCCTGGCTCGCTCACCGCTGCAACTTTTAGGCCCCCCTAACGTACTGAGAGCGCTCCTGTGCGCTCCCAGCTGGCCCTGCCTCTTCCCTCATGCTGCGCTGCTGGTCCTGGACAGGGAAGGACCTGTGCAGCGCGGCAAGAGGGGAAAGAAGAAGACCAAGGCCCAGCCCCCTCCAGAGTGGCGTCAGTATAAGGGACAAGTAACAGTAAGTATTTATGTGTTTCATGTATGTATGTATGTATGTGTGTGTGTATGTGTGTGCATGTATGTGTATGTATGTGTGGGGGTATATGCATACACTGTACATACTGTATATTGTACAGCGTGGTGCAGGGGTAATATTGTCTGGCATGGTGTAACCGCCATGCATTTGTTGTACAGTATATATTATTTCCCTGTACCATGCTATACAATGTACAGTATAATACATACACAATACTGTATAAAATACAGTATAACCCATACACAGTATAATCCGTACTCCATGCTGTATAGTATACAGTATAATCCGTACTCCATGCTGTATAGTATACAGTATAATCTGTACACCATGCTGTATGATACACAGTATAATCCATACACGATGCTGTATAGTATACAGTATAATCCCTACACCATGCTGTATAGTATACAGTATAATCCGTACACCATGCTGTATAATATACAGTATAATCCGTACACCATGCTGTATAATATACAGTATAATCCGTACACCATGCTGTATAATATACAGTATAATCCGTACACCATGCTGTATAATATACAGTATAATCCGTACACCATGCTGTATAGTATACAGTATAATCCATACACGATGCTGTATAGTATACAGTATAATCTGTACACCATGCTGTATAGTATATAGTATAATCCATACACCATGCTGTATAATATAGAGTATAATCCGTACTCCATGCTGTATAATATACAGTATAATCTGTACACCATGCTGTATAATATACAGTATAATCCGTACTCCATGCTGTATAATATACAGTATAATCTGTACACCATGCTGTATAATATACAGTATAATCCGTACACCATGCTGTATAATATACAGTATAATCCGTACACCATGCTGTATAATATACAGTATAATCCGTACACCATGCTGTATAATATACAGTATAATCCGTACACCATGCTGTATAATACACAGTATAATCTGTACACCATGCTGTATAGTATACAGTATAATCCGTACACCATGCTGTATAATATACAGTATAATCCGTACACCATGCTGTATAATATACAGTATAATCCGTACACCATGCTGTATAATATACAGTATAATCCGTACACCATGCTGTATAGTATACAGTATAATCCATCCTTGTGGCTGCCCCCATTCAGTTAACGTCTCCTTAATTTAAAAAAATAAATAAATAAATCAGTAGCTCATGTATACATTTCTTTATTGGCAAATGGGGGTGTGGCATGGGAGGAGCCAGGGCAGCATGTGGGATGGGCTGTGGTAGTGGGCGGGGTTAGGGGCCCCATTTAGATTCTTGCTATGGGGCCCAATGATTTCTATGTACGCCCCTGAACTCCATAACTACATAAATGCAACTAAAGTTCTTATCAGCTGTACTCAGGATCATAATCATTGACAAGTAGAGAGGAGGAGGCCGAGGCAGCTCCTTACCTCAGTGTTGTGAAGTAATTTGTCCTCATGTGTGATTAGGACAGGTTTTGTGTGTACTAATAGGACAGAGGCCATTTAATTTCTCCTAATGATGGCTCTGCAGACAAAACGTGCCATTATAACTAATAAAAGGTATTTGGGAATATATTTATAATAAAGTAATACTTAAAGGGAACCTGTCATCTCCAAAACACCCCCTTAACTAGAGTAAGCATTGTATAGTGTAAGTAATGCTGAATCAGAATATGTAAGTTTTATCTTCATACTCACTTCCATTCTGATGTTATGCTCCCACAAACCAGCAGTAAAACGCACTCACTGGACTCCAGTGCTCACTCACATAATGGAGACGACTCAAACTAGAGTCCTCTCAATGCATTTTACTGCAGGTTTGTGGAAGCACAACATCAGAATGGAAGTGAGTATGAAGATAAAAATTACATATTCGGATTCAGCATCATTTACACTATACACTGCTTAACACTGTATAGCAGTATTTAGCACTTTATGGCTGTATTGGAAGGCTACATAGCACTGTTTTGTTGACAGTATATTAGTGGTATTATTACTATGTGGTCGTTGTGTGGTGTGATTCTGATGGTATTGTATGGTGCTATTATTTGAATATTTAACGTTAAAGAGGTTGTCCGGTCCCAAAATCAAAATTCTTTTTCTGTGCTCCTAACACCCCTCACCATCCATACATATGCCCCCAGTACCTGTTTTTCATATCTGAGCCTTCCTTCTCCCCTGGAAGACATCACATTATCCTTGCAGATCTGTTTACTATCTCCCCTTCCTGTTTTGTTGAATACATAACTTTATTGATACACAAGGCTGGCTGCACTGCACAGAGATGAGTCACAGGCTGGACACACCCCCCACACTGCTCTGTGTGCAGCAGCCACACCCACTATAACTCCTGTGTCCAAGTCACTACTCCAGGGATCAGCAACCCTTGGCACTCCAGCTGCTGTGAAACTACAATTCCCAGCATGCTCTATTCATTTCTATGGGAGTTCAGAGAATGGCAGAGTAGGTATGCATGCTGGGAGTTGTAGTTTCACAAAGGCTGGAGTGCTGGAGGTTTCTGATCCCTGCAATACACACAAACATGAGTCTACTTCTCAGTGTCTAAATCCCATCACTGACCGTCTACAGGCCTAATAGTGTCATCTACAGATCCTCCATAACAGTGTCATCCACAGTGCTCCCATAACAGTGACATCCACAAGCCCCAATAACAGTGGCATCCACAGCACCCCCATAACAGTGACATCCACAGCACCCCCCATAACAGTGTCATCCACAGATCCTCCATAACAGTGTCATCCACAGCAACCCCATAAATGTGACATTCACAGTGCTCCCATAACAGTGACATCCACAAGCCCCAATAACAGTGGCATCCACAGCACCCCCATAACAGTGACATCCACAGCACCCCCCATAACAGTGTCATCCACAGATCCTCCATAACAGTGTCATCCACAGCAACCCCATAAATGTGACATTCACAGTGCCCCCATAACAGTTATATCCACAGATCTCACATAAGGGTACATTCACACGACCGTAGTTTTGGGTCCGCATCCGTTCTGCAATTTTGCGGAATGGGTGCGGACCTATTCATTTCAATGGGTCCACAAAAGATGCGGCCAGCACACCTTGTGCTGTCCACATCCGTTGTTCCGTTCCGTGGCTCCGACAAAAAATATAGAGCATGTCTTATCCTTGTCCACAAGCACGGACAAGGATAGGCATTCTCTATATAGCGCTGGCCATGTGCAGTGCGCAAATTGCGGAACGCACATGGCCGGTATCCGTGTTTTGCGGATCCGCAATTTGTGGACCGCAAAACACTTATGGCTTGTTCACACGACCATATGAAAAAAACGGATACGCAAAAAATACGGCTGACATCTGTGTGCATTCCGTATTTTGCGGAACGGAACAGCTGGCCCCTCATAGAACAGTACTATCCTTGTCTGTGATACGGACAGTAATAGGACCAAGACTCATAATCTTGCGGAACGGAAATACGGACATACGGAAACGGAATGCACACGGAAGACCTTCCGTTTTTTTTGCGGACCCATTGAAATGAATGGTTCCGTATACGGGCCGCAAAAAAACGTAACGGACACGGAAAGAAAAATACGGTCGTGTGAACGAGCCCTAAGGCTTCATTCACACGACCGTACGTGTTTTGCGGTCCGCAAAAAAAACGGAAACACGGATGCCATACGCAAAAAAAAACGGATGACGTTCCGTATGGCATCCGTGTTTCCGTTTTTTTTGCGGATCCATTGTAACAATGCCTATCCTTGTCAGCAAAACGGACAAGAATAGGACATGTTCTATCTTTTTTGCAGAACGGAAATACGGACATACGGAAACGGAATGCACACGGAGTACCTTCCGTTTTTTTTGCGGACCCATTGAAATGAATGGTTCCGCATACGGTCCGCAAAAAAACCGGAACGGACACGGAAACAAAATACGGTCGTGTGAATGTAGCCTAACAGTGAGATCCACAAGCTCCAATAACAGTGATATCCACAGCGCCCCCATAGAGGTGACATCAATAGGGACTATTTTGTGTCACATTGTCTTTTTTAAAATATTATAATTTAAAAAAAAACTTGACAATAACTTGAACCCACAAACAGCTATATGATAAACCACTGTGCTATATAGTCCAGCACTTCTTATATGACACACACACACTTCGGCAATATATAAACTGATATGGACACCATCCCAAAGCTTTTAAACAAAGAATTAGCCAATTTATTCAGCAGTGAGCTCCATAGCTTAGTGGTTAGAGTGTTGGTTTTTAGTACAGGAGGTAGTGAGTTCAAGTCCCCTTTAATTTTTTTTTTTTATAATTTATTATTACCCAATAAAAAATAACACACAAGGGTGTCGCTAAGCACTTTTATTGTGCTTGCAGACACCACTGTGTTTTTAAATCCCTCTTGACAGGCACTATAAACACAGCCATATAGAGTCCAGCAGGGACTCCCAGGCATCGGCACTGTACAGTGAGGTGAGCTGTCTGCTCAGACGCTCTGCTCACTGCAGAGGCCCTGACACTGGCTCAGTGCTATGATAGCACTAAGCATGTGTCAGGAGTACAAGCCTCCCCGCCCCCAGGGGATGACGTTCCGTCTACTGCTGCAGTAGCAGCAGCAGCAGGAAGAGAAGACGACGGGAACTGCCGGAAGAAGAGAAAACTGGTGAAGTGGAGTCACGTGACCAGACCCTGGAGCCAGAAAGCAGCTGGGTGGAGGAGGGTGAGTATGTGCCTGAAGTGCTTCTTTCCACAGGTTAGTTTAAAGGGACAAATAACAAGGTTTGCCTGGAGAACCCCTTTAATTCTACCCTTTGCTTAGTGGGAAATATAATAATGTGCAAATTGCTAAATTATCTGTGCCTTTACTAAGGGCCGCACTTTACCAACATCCAGTCAGTCAGAAAAAAAAGAATTTCATATGAAAATAAATGTTGTGTCCAAATTACTTAAAGGGAATCCGTCAGCTCTGAAACACCCTCCAAACTAGAGTAAGCGTTGTATAGTGTAAGTGATGCTGAATCCGAATATGTAAGTTTTATCCTCATACTCACTTCCATTCTGACGCTGTGCTCCGACAAACCAGCAGTAAAATGGACTCTTCTTTGAGTCCTCTCCATTATGTGAGTGAGCACTGGAGTCCACTGAGTACATTTTACTGCTTGGTTTGTGGGAGCACAGCGTCGGAATGGAAGTGAGTATGAAGATAAAAATTACATATTCGGATTCAGCATCACTTACACTATACAATGCTTACTCTAGTTCAGGGAGTGTTTCGGAGATGACAGGTTCCCTTTAAGCACAGGCACAATGAAAGAGCACAGCATGATCCATATTTGTAAAATGAGTTACATAAAAATAGGAGTAACTGGCTGTCCTGGCAGACAAATTAGGGGACAACAGAGCAAAGTAGGACATCCGAAAAAAAAACCCTGTAAGGACTGATTTACGTACAAGCTGCAGATTCAGTACATCCTGTTTCTAAATTGCTGTATTAAAAAACATCCAGTCATCACAAATGGAAAACAATGCACATTCTGCAGCGGATTCAGCAAGGATAAATACTATACATGAATCGATAGGCGGTAAGCATTAAGGGATAATGGATATAATTTACAACAACATTGCAGTGTGAACAAAGTCTGAGATATACTTTACCAAACCCAAATCAAGCAGCACTGTGTGACTGGCATGCAGACTTCTATATATAACCATGTAATGAGATCTAGCACGGTAAACTACATATTTTGTTCTATCCAATATATTAAAGAGAACCTGTCACTCAGGAAATGCAGTACAATCTACAGCATGGTATAGAGCAGGATGAGCTGAACAGATTCATATATAGTTTTATGGGAAAAGATTCTGTAAAACATGTAATTTATTCATTTAAACCTCTATTTTCTATACTTAAAATCGTCCCTGTACACACATACACAGTAGGGTTGCACCAGGTACCAGTATCAATTCAATACCAGGATTTGCCTGTTACCGATACTAGGCTGTGCTACTGCACAGCCTAGTATCAGAGAACATGGTGCACGCTGCTCTCAGCACACTACATGTTCTCCTCAGCAGCACAGTGGAGAAGGAGGCAGTCTGTCCCTCCTGTGCTGCCACTAATGAGTGGGAGGAGTGCCACTCCGCCACCAATGAAGATAACTGACCTTTTAATACAAATACAGTAGACGGGTGCCGGCGGTAGAATCACATAGCTGGCACCCGATCTCTATGACAGGGCGCTGCGATCTGTGGCAATTAACCCCTTTGGTCCTACACCTGAGGGGTTAACTGCCGCGGATCGCAGCGCCTTGTCATAGAGGTCTGGTGCCGGCTATGTGATTATACCGCCGGCACCCGTCTCCTGTTTTCGTATTAACAGGTTAGTAATCTTCATTGGTGGCGCAGTGCAACCCCCCCACGCCAATCCCCAGTATTATAAACAGGGGCAGATTGGCCATAGACCTTACAGGGAAATTTCCCGGTGGGCCGATGCCCTGGGGGCCACCTGAGCCCTCCTCACGGCTGGCCGGTGGAAGTTTTTGGGGATGTATTTTGTGCTGCTGGCAGTATTTTGTAATGGACTGTGGTATTTGGCTCTGTTGGGTGGTATAATGTGCCACAATATGGTATTTCTGGCCCCGCCTTCCATCAATTTGGACCCAACTACAAAATGGGGCCAGTTCATGTCCCAAATGCCCTAAAATAATTTTTCTAATCTACTTTAATAATTGATAAAAAAATTTCCAACTAAAGCCCTGATTTCAACTGTGCTTTAAATACACTATTCTGGCACATTGCTGACTTGTCAGCGGTGTACAGAGTATGGACTCTTGTGTTTGCAATTTTTTTAATGCGACTTTTAAAACAATAGTCACAAGTGGTGCCCTTGCCACTGTTCCAAAAGGGGTGTGGCAAGGATGGGAAGGGACCAGAAATCACGACAAATTTCTCTTCATTTACGGCAATTTTCTGGTACAAATGAAGCCAGACCTCTATGGCAGGTGAGATCTTTAGGTGCAAGAAACTGCAGGAGGATGCGCCTAATTTATGATGAGTATTTAAGAAAAGATGATTGACCTCAGGGAGATCAACCATCATCACCACAGAGACACCATCACGAGTCTAAAACAAGGCTCCCTGGGAAAAGCAATATGCAAATCAAAAAGAAAACCACAGAGACACCATCACGTGTCTCAACGATGGTCAAAACTAGCCAGGCCTTTTACCGGGAAGGAACAACCAAGGGAAAGGCAGTCTCCAAAAGGAAACCACCTATGCCAAAGCATGGTATCCACAGACAGCTGTTTCAGGGTATTTGCCCCTCATCAGTGTGGAGTAGGAATCTGGCTAGTGGGAGCAATGCCTAGTAGAAGATTATTTAAGAAAACTTGTGATGGTGTCTCTGTGGTGATGATGGTTGATCTCCCTGAGGTCAATCATCTTTTCTTAAATAATCTTCTACTAGGCATTGCTCCCACTAGCCAGATTCCTACTCCACACTGATGAGGGGCAAATACCCCGAAACAGCTGTCTGTGGATGGATACCATGCTTTGGCATAGGTGGTTTCCTTTTGGAGACTGCCCTTCCCTTGGTTGTTCCTTCCCGGTGAAAGGCCTGGCTAGTTTTGACCATCGTTGAGACATGTGATGTTGTCTCTGTGGTTTTCTTTTTGATTTGCATATAATTTATGATGAGGTCTGCATCTTCGTAATAAATTTGGGACAACCACCAGCAGCGCTAAGGATATCAAGTCTGACATTTTCTGCACTGGACTTGATAAATCTTCCCCATAGTGTGGAGAAATGGTGACTATGTGTGCCTATACACCTAATCCATGAGTATTACATCTATATTTTGGATACGCTTTGTACTTTACCTTGTCCACATTTTCGGGAGCTCCTCCTCATTGAAAATTACGCCCATACATTTCAGAGCCGCTGTAAACTGCTCTAATGTGATCAGTCCTGATGCACAAAGACAACATGGAGGGAGGAATTCTTCCAGAGATCCACTGGTAGAAGGTTACATGAGACAACATTACAATCCAGTTGGAAAAAAGATGAGAACAGCAAATGGTATAGATAGCGTCAACGGTGTAAAAATGTGAATTCTATTATTAAATTGATGAAATCGCTGACATTTTTCTAGCAGTCCAGACGCACACGTATTAGACTGTGAATTACCTTTCGGTTATTTCTTCTCCCAATATTCTCCATGCTCTGCCATTGTCACTACTGGCGGCTGTACACTTTTGTTTCTCCACATTTCTCTGCAGATGTTTAGCAGTACTGGGCTTTATCCATTCTGTGTTATGGACCTAGAAAAAGGAACCATGCATTGGAAAGGAGAGTGACTCTGCATGCCCTGACACCGCTCCATTCAGAAAAGCCAAAATCTACTGAAAACTTGAAAATGTAATAGCAGCCATAAACTTAGATCACTGTTCGTCCAACAACTATTCCTTCCGACCACCCTATATACATGTATGCTCTGTTGGCCAAGCGTGCCTGTGGTATAAATGGGGAGAGGGGAGTAATCTGTTGCCAGACACCTCTTCCAGCAACTTATCTCCTGTGACATCAAACAATCAGGCATGTTGAAATCAACATGCTTAATCCTTCCATTCTCCAATGTCGGACACCAAAGATGAGTGAAGACAGAGACCCCCCAGACACATTAGACCAAGTTCACACTTCAGTTATCTGGTCAGTTATTTCCATTAGTTATTGTGAGCCAAAACCAGTTGTGAAGCCTACACAGAAATAATGTAGTCTCCAGTGCATTGGGGACCGCAAATTGCATGAAAAACATATGTGGTATTGTAGTAATCATACTGATCTGGAGAATGAAAGTAACCATATAGGGAACGCCATAGGGAAAACCCATAAAACTGTTGCGGAATTGCGGAGGTTTTTTTCCCAATTTTACATTTTTTTTCCAGTTCCCCACTACATCGTATGCAATATTAAATGGTGGAATTAGAAAGTACAGCTTGTCCTACAAAAATAAAAACAAGCCCTCATACGGCTATGTAAACAGAAAAATAAAAAAGTTATGGCCCCGGAAAGGCAGGCAGTGAAAAACTAAAATGGAAAAACGAAAACAAACCCTCCGTGGCTGAAAGGGTTAAAGGGATTCTGTCAGCAGGATATTGGGTATAGAGATAATTACATCTCTATACCGGCCTTACTGCTGTGATTGTAAATATGTAAGTGTAATTGTTATTAGGGCAGTAGTTTACATAAAAAAGCGTTTTTATTAACATGTGAAATACCTGGATAAGGAGCCCAAGGGGAAGTCCTGCGAGCTGTTGGAGCCCGGGCACGCCGCAGATTTCGGAGCCCAGCACCGCCCTCCAGCTAATTATGCACGCCCCTTCAGCGCTGTCTTCTCCTCCGGCTGCGGCACAGACTCTTGTATGCACGGCACATGCGCGAGATGCGCCGCAGCCGGGGGAGAAGACAGCGCTGAAGGGGCGTGCATAATTAGCTGAAGGGCGGTGCTGGGCTCCGTAATCTGCGGCGTGCCCAGGCTCCAACGGCTCTCAGGACCTCCCCTTGGGCTCCTTATCCAGGTATTTCACATGTTAATAAACGCTTTTTTATGTAAACTACTACAATTACACTTACATATTGACAATCACAGCAGTAAGGCCGGTATAGAGATGTAATTATCTCTATACCCAATATCCTGCTGACAGAATCCCTTTAAACCCTTGTGGGTATCAATGTATTACATAGTCTATGCCCATTTGTTCACAATTGACATCTTACCTTATTACTCTGAAAACAGTTCCTGAAGTCATCAAAGGAAATGCTGGATTTCCCAGATAGATTCAGTCTGTAATAAAGATGTACAGTGAAAGATTAAATCAGATGGACATTCCTGGCAGATGGTGTTCTGTACAGGGAAGCTGGGGTGTCCTAACCCGTTTGTTGGTGGCCAGCAGACGCTTGTTGTATTAGCTTCAGTACCTATCCACCACAGTCTAGAGTTATGAAAAGAAGGGGCCTCTACCTCCACATACATGCAGGCTCCATGGATGGGACCTAAGATACATATATAAGATATGAGCAGGGGCTTTCAGCAGTTCCATGTTGAGTCATAAGGTGGCGTGCCATCCTTCATATCAGCAAACCGGCAGTATGGCTTCATGTTCTGGTAGTGACCAGACACTAGAGACAGGGCATGGGCCTGTGGCTTGAAAACTACTCTTTTAACTTCTGTCCACTGACATTAATAGGTGCGGGCGCACATGTGCTTTCCATAACTGTACTGAAGAGACAGGCTGTTGCACAGGTAAAAAAGACGGTGCTCCATGTTAGCTATGTAATAGAGATGTCTGATACATGACCACTTGTTAATCCGGTGATCAGTTCCTGTGCAGCTCCCTGATTCAGAAGGGGGTAATGTCACAGTGCTTTTACATGTGTGGGTATCACTAATTGCCAGGCTGCCACTTGAAACATAACTGCAGTCCTTCCACAAGTCAAGCTGCACATGTAATAGCACCCTTAGGGGGTCAGCTGTGTGCCCATTCCTACTTCCATCCCAATAAAATGCATGTGAACAGTGCTTCCAAAACTGCACCCGTATGTAGCAGAACAAAGCTGCACAGAAAAATGAGCAATCCACAGCCTGCTTATCATCTGGCAGAAAGTGGCAGATTTTCAGCCTCATGTATACTGTGATATCATCACAATCTGCTGACATTACTACTCGTTCACACTAGACAGAATACAAACTATTTATTTAAAGGGGTTTTCCAGGAATTCAAAATTGACGGCCTATGATGACACCCCCACCAATCAACTGTTTGAAGAGGCCTCGGCATTCACTAGATTGAATTACCAAGCGCAGTGCCATTCATTTTACAGTGCCTGTGCTTTGTATTGCAGCCCAGGCCATATGACCGATGAACGCAATGTCAGCCTAGTGTTCTAGTTAACACTACTTATGGGGGTGCCCTCTGACTGGCACTGTCATGCTTAGTGCTCTGGCTGGCACTTTGCATGCTTATATGATGGCTTGCAATATTTATCGGAGCCCTCTCCAGCTGGCACTCTGCATCCTTGCAGTCCAGCTTACAATAAATATGGGAGCACTCTCTGGTTGGCACTGTGCAAGCTTGTGCTCTAGCTTTCACAATTTATGGGGCACTTTCTGGCTGGCACTATAGGAACTCTGAGAATGGCACTTTCATGCGTGTAATCTGGCTTGCCCTATTTATGGGGGCGCTTCCTGGCTTGCAATGTCATGCTTGTATTCTGGCTTCCACTATTTATGGGGGTGCTCCCAGGCTGGCACTTTTCTGGATAGTACTACTTATGGAGGTGCTCTTGGACTGGCACTGTCATTTTTGCTGTAGTCTGCACTATTTCAGAGGCACTCTGGTTGGTACAGTCATGTTTGTGAACTGGAATGCACTATTGTGGGGGCACCCAGGCTAGAACTGTCAAGCTTGCATTCTGGTGTGCACACTTTTGGGGCACCCAGGCTGGCACTGTCATGCTTGCACTGTCAAGCTTATGATGGGCTTTCTGTGTAAAACGTTCTCTTAAAAAATAAGGGGGGGGGGAGGGGTGACAGACCTCACATAAAACCAAAGTAGTTTCTGACAGGCGGGCGGTCCGATGATGGTCCACGAGATAAGATGGGCGCCGCTCCGCTGCTAGAACTGTGTCTGTCTCGGTCAGCATGCAACAGGTGTGTAAAAGTGTACATAAAGTTTAATGTAACATAACAAAAAAAAAAAAAAAAAAAAAACCTGCCCTGCGCTCCCTCCAGCACTTTCAGCCGCGCCCAGCCCTCCGCGCGCTAGCAGTAATCCAGTGACCGCGCAGCGCCCGCGCCCAGAGGAGCCGCCTGCACCTGCCGTTATCCCGACAACGTTATACGCAGCAGAAAATGGATCCTGAGCACCGCAAACCCACCGTGACCTCCCTGTACATAGCCAACCTGCACCAGGAGGTCTCAGAACTCGTGTTATTTGAGAAGTTCCGCCCTGTGGGCCCCATCATGTCCATCAGGGTGTGCAGAGACCCGGTCACCCGGCGATCTTACGGGTATGCCTATGTGAATTTCCAGTGTGCATTAGATGCCCAGCGTGTTGTGGATACTATGAACTATGATGTCCTGTGTGGCAGGCCTATCCGCATTATGTGGTCCTTACATGACCCATCCCTGTATAAGAGTGGGGTGTTCATCAAGAACCTGGATTCCACCATTGATGATGAAACCCTGCAGGAGACATTTTCTACTTTTGGGAAAATATTGTCTGTCAAGGTTATGGATGATGAAAAAAGCTCTGCATTGGTTCATTTTGAGAGCCCGGAGGCGGCAGCGAAGGCTATAGATCAAATGAATGGTGTGCTTCTAAATAGCCGCAAAATATCGGTTGGGCGGTTCAAGTCACGCAGTGCACGAGAAGTAGAGTTTAGTGCCCGAGCAACTAAGGAGTTCACTAACATATATATCAAGAACTTTGGAGAAGAAGTAGGTGATGAACAGCTCAAGGAATTGTTTGACGATTATGGCCGTTTAGTCAGTGCTAAAGTGATGACCGATGAAGTCGGCAAGTCAAAAGGATTCGGCTTTGTCAACTTTGAGAGACATGAAGATGCGCAAAAAGCTGTGGAAGAAATGAATGGAAAGGACATGAATGGTAAGGTCATTTACGTGGGCCGAGCCCAGAAGAAGGCTGAGAGACAATTTGAGCTTAAGAGGAAGTTTGAACAAATAAAGCGAGACAGGATCACCAGATACCAGGGTGCCAATCTCTACGTTAAAAATCTTGACCTCGGTATTGATGATGAAAGGCTGCGAAAAGAGTTCTCTCCGTTTGGTACCATCACCAGTGCGAAGGTCATGATGGAAGGTGGACACAGCAAAGGATTTGGTTTTGTATGCTTTTCCTCCCCACAACAGGCAATCCAAGCCCTAGCAGAAATGAATGGTAGAATTGTGGCTAAGAAACTACTGTATGTTTCCCTGGCACAGCGCAAGGAGGAACGCCAAGCAAAGCTTACAGACCAATATATGGAGAAGTTGGCCTGCGGTAGAGCTTTACCCAACCCAGGCAGCTCTTATCAGTTACCTTTATTCAGCACCATGCCAACTATTCCACCAGCTCAGATCCAGGCTGCTTATTATAAAAATAGGCAGATCGCTCAAATTAGGCCAAGTCCCCCTTGGAAATTACAGAGTGATGGACTTCACCCATTCCAGAATATGCCAGGGACCATCCAGCCTCCTGCTCCAAGACTTCCAACTCTTAACACAGTAAGATCAACGGATATTGTGGTAACCACTTCAACACAAACAGCGGGCCCACCACCTACTGGCGCCACTGCACTAACACCTACCGTAACAGGACACTCAGTCCGTCAGTATAAGTATAGTGTTGGTGCTCGTAATCTCCATACGCTTCAGGAACATCTTAATAGGCCACCATGCCCTGCTGTGCAGCCGGCTAGTGTCCATGTGCAAGGACAAGGGCCCCTAACTGCCACCATGCTGTCTTCAGCTTCTCCAGAGGAGCAGAAAGAAATGCTGGGGGAGCGCCTCTTCCCTCTGGTTCGAAGTATACAACCTACAAAGGCTAGCAAAATCACAGGAATGCTACTGGAGCTCGATAATTCTGAATTGCTCCACATGTTGGAGTCACCAGAGTCCCTCCGCTCCATGGTAGATGAAGCCGTTGGAGTACTGCAAGCTCATCAGGCTGAGGAAGCGTCACATGAAACTGCTGATGAAACAGAAGCTGCTTAAAAAGGCTGAGAGTGAAAAGCTACGACAAAGAAGAAAAACAGCAGATACGGAATAGTTTACCGATAAAAGATAATTTGATGTTTTTTTCCTGTTTAATTTCTAATGAGCTTAAATAACAGTCTAATAAAATTCTTCATGATAATTCCAGAGTATTTGGTGCGTGGGTTCTGCATATATTATATTGGCTGGTTGAGAATATCGGTTTAAAAATCAAATGTGGAGTGTTAAAATGTGAAGCATGAACGTGAGTGAGTTAGGGCCTATTCTGTATTAAAAATAATCTGTGTTGCAGACTATTTTTAATAGTCGGTGAGGACCATAAATCCATGTAGGACACAAACTGGCAACTACTGAAGATAGTTGTCTTCAATGGTCTCCAGGTCTGTATTTCGTGAGAAAATGCCCAAAGTAGGACAAGCTCATAAGGCAAAGTTATGACATTTCATTAAAGAAAGTCATTTATTATATGTTGTTAGACAGATGGTGCTAAGACCCTTTTCACATCATGTATGGGAGAGAAATCCCAGTAAACATTCCCCAAGGAAACACTCTGAATGTTTCTCCACTCCTATGTGATACAGTTTGACCCTTATGGTCTAAAAAACATATGGGAGAACGTATTTCCCAAACATGATGTAAAAGTTGCCTTAAAGAGGCTGTGGCAAGTAGGAAAGTTATCTCCTACAGTGCTCTAGACTAAAAAAAATACCTAGGAGCCATTGGCTCCTGAACTGAAAAATTTAAGAGCCAAATTAAATTTTTAGTCGCCAAATTTAAATACATATAATTATAATTTAAAAAAGACTTGGAGGAGAAGATTAGGCGAAGGTCACAGTAGTGAGCCCGCTCTACATATAGCATACTTCCTGCCAGCACTAGGAAACATATAGGAGACTACAGCACCACGTACCTCCTACATCCAGTGACATCTCCTGTCATGTAGACATTCTCTTTCCTCTTCTCCTTCGTTTGACCCAGACCACCATGACAAATTCTTCCAGCTGCATCTAGTCTCTGCAAAGTTTGTTAAAAACATATTAGATTTCTCAATTTTTCTATAAGCCTCCACATATTTTTCACACAACCTCCCCACCCCGTCATCCTGCAGTGTCCCTCCCAGTCCTGTGCCCACTGTGCTCCCCAATGCCCCTGCTGAAAAAATAGTGACCCCAGTTGACATAATGTCTCTATGGTGCCTCCAGCAATGATAATGCTCTCTAGAGTGCCTTCCCCCAGTAATAATAATGTCCGCTAAAATGCCCCCAGTAATAATAAAACCCTATAATGTGCTCCCAGTAATATTGCCTGTATAGTATCCCCAAAAATATTGTCCCCTATTATGTCCCTGTAATAGAAATAATCCTACAGTGCCTTCAGCATTAATATCCCCTATTTTACCTGAGGTAAAAATGCCACTTTAGTGCTCCCAGTATTAATGTCCCCTATAGTGCCCCTAGTAGTAATGCCCATGTACAAAAAATCCCACTATAGTGCCCCAGGATTAAATTGCCCCCCAGTGTATTCAGTAATGCCCCATATGGTGCCCTCATTTAAAAAATGCCTTATTAATGGCCCCTATAGGGCCACAGTATTAAAAGTCCCCAGTGCCATCAGTAATGGCCCTTATACTGTCCACTGTATAAAAATAAAGTCCTCTAGAGTGCCCCAATAATGCTGCCAGTTATGCCCCCCACAATGAACCCCCGTATTAATGTCCCCCAAAGTGCCTTTCCATTAGTAATGTCCCCCACAGTGCCCCTCCACTAGTAATGTCCCTGACATTAGTAATATACCCCCACAAAGCACCATCAATAGTAATGTCCTCCACGGTGCCCCTCCAGTGGTAACATCAGCCAAACCCACCCTTCTGTAGTAATGTCCCCCACAGTGCCCCTCCTGTAGTAATGTCCCCCACAGTGCCCCTCCTGTAGAAATGTCCCCCAGTGCCCCTCCAGTAGTGTCCCTCATAGAGCTCCCATTGAGTAATGCCCCCTGCAGTGCCCCTTCAGTATTATATCCCCAATGCCCCCTGCAGTGTTATCCTTTCTGTTAGTCCCCCAAGTCGGCAGTGGAAAAAAAAAACTCACCTGTATCCCATGTTCGCCAGGGTTCACGATGCAGGCCACAACCATTCCTGTTCCGTGGCCTGGGATGGAGGGATGCAGACAGGTAAATGGAAGCACGTTGCTTCGCTGTGTCCCGGTGCAGAAGAGTGTGATGACGTCATCACGCACACTTGCGCGGGTATTTACTATCTCTTAGGCTTCAGGCCTTCTAAGCCTGAAGCCTATGAAGATGATCGTAGGGTTGTCACGATACCAAAATTTTGATTCAGTTTCGATACCATAAAAAAGTATTGCGATTCTCGATACCGCGCAAAAAAACAAACGCAAAAAAAGCTGCGTGCATTCCGCATTTTATGGAACGTCTGGCCCATAATAGGACAGTTCTATCCTATTTTTGGGGGGACAAGGTGACTAAAAAATGGCGAATTGTGCGTTTTTTTTTTTTCTGTTACGTGTTTACCACATAGGAGATATTTTTTTATATTTTAATAGTTTGGACTTTTCAGACATGGCGATATGTAAAATGTTTATTTATTGTTAATACTGTATATTTTATATGTAAAATTGGGAAAGGGGGTGATTTAAACTTAATATATTGGTGTGGGTTTTTTTTTACCTTTTTTTTAATAAGTATTAGCCCCCTTAGGGGCTAGAACTCTTGTCCTAGTCGCCCTAATAGATCTCTATAAGGGTCCATTCACATGTCAGTATTTTTCTTTTCCAGATTTTCATTCCGTTTTTTGCAGATCCGTGTTTCCGCAAAAACCTTCAGTTTTTACCAATTGTACATCCGCATCTGTTCCGTTTTCAGCAAAAAAAACGGAAGGCGGAATATATGTTGGTAGGGTATTTCTTTCTATTTCCTGGAAACGGATCCGCAATTGCGGATGACATGTGGATGACATATTGATGCATTCCGCATATCATCCGCATTTTTTGCGGACCCATTGACTGCAATGGGACCACGGACCGCATAATGCGTTCAAAAGTAGGACAAGCTCTATCTTATTTGCGGATCCACATAATGGAACGGAACGACGGATGTGGACAGCGGCACCTGAGGGGTAAACTGCGGCATATCGCAGCTCCCTGTCATATAGGTCGGGTGCCAGCTATGTGATTCTGCGCCGGCACCCTCCTCCTGTACTGGTATTAAACATAGTTATGTTCATTTGTGGTGCAGTACGCCCTCCCCTCCTCCTGCCCTCTCACTCCTCATTGGTGGCAGCAGTAGCACAGGGGGGAGGGACAGACTGCTTCCTTCTCCCCTGTGCTGCTGAGGGAACATGGAGCGCGATGAGAGCAGCGCGCACCATGTTCTACGTTACTAGGCTGTGCAGTAGTACAGCCTAGTATCGGTGGCGGGTCTAGGCGCAAATGGCGTCAAGACTAAAAAGTCTTGTCGCCATTTGTAAATTCTAAGTCGCATTGGCGACCATTTTGGTCGCCATCTGGAGCACTGCCCTATCCACAGGAATTATAACTTACTGCTGGGCCCCCACTGATCCTGAGAACTTGGGTCACACATTACCATCCTGATGGAGTGTGGTCCATGCATATGACCTGCTGCTCTGTTCATTCTTTCTGGGACTTCTGTAAATAGCTGAGTTCTGTATTTGGTGACCTCTGGCAATCCCATAGAGAATGAATGGATCAGCAGGGCACATGCTAAACCTGCAGCTCCAACATGGCAGGAAGATGGGACCACATTTCTGTGCTCAAAATGTGATTTACCTTTATTCCTGCCAAAGTTCTCTTTGTTACAGTCACAGATATAGATTAATACTCGAGGAGAGGACATTAATTGTGATGATCTCCGGGTAGCACACTACCCAAGTCATTTACGCTTATTTCAATGCTTGGCACTGTAACAGACTGTCCATCTGCCATGGCACAGTTGGTAAATTGTTTGCCAAATTTAACAAAACATGTTCTGTGCCAAATGTGGGTCTCCTTGCAATTGCTGTGTCACCTATTCCGCAAATTCAACATAGCGATTGGGATCATCCTTATTGACATTATGCAGCAACTGGATCTTGTACGGGTGCCATTTGTGCGTAGCCAGTATCAGCTAGATAGTGGTTTGATTCATCTTGCTTTCCTGTGACAGGCGCCAGGTGGTACAATGTGGGATCTTAATGAAGGATGCCAGGGCAGCCATTGCTTTGTCTGGGGCAGTTTTGTTACATCCCCTTTTTAGCAGGTCCAAAACAGAGCCTGTTTAGCGAAATTTGTCAAGCAATTTGCTAACTGTGGTATGGCAGATGGGTGGTCTGTTTGGGTGCTGAGCATTGAAATCTGCTGGAATAACTCGGTACTGGGCTCCCTGGAGATCTGCATAATCTCTGTCCTCTTCTCACCTGTTAATCTCGCAGCCATATCTCTGTAACAATCAGAAAATTGTTAAAGGGCTTTTCCGGGAGTTAATTACTGATGACCTGTCCTCAGGATAGGTCATCAGTATCTGATCGGTGGGGGTCCGACACCCGGGAATGGGACGTGAATGGGGCTAAGCATGATACCAAGCACAGCCGCTGTACAATGTATGGCGCTGAGCTTGGTAAGCTGTGAAAAGGTAGAGGCCTCACACCGTGTCAAACAGCTGATCGGGGGGTCCTGGGTGTCGGACCCCCACAAATCAGATACTGATGACCTATCCTGAGGAGTAGTAAACTACCGGAAAACCCCTTTAATAACTTTGGCAGTAATAAAGATGTGTCACAGTTTTATATGTCTCATCAAATTCCCTATCAGATACATATGTCACATACACCCCGACTTGGTTCCAAGATGCTAGCTTTCAGAATGGCCACCATGTTGGACACGGCACCTGACAAATTTGCCCCCTTCCCCTTAGCAACATGCCACACACAGGATGGGATTCCCAACCACCATTTTCCATGTGCTCAGGTGTCTCCATAGTTTTGGACCATCCTGTATTTTGCTAGCAATTAATATGTTACAATGAAAGGAATTAGTCATGTGATCAGCATTTTAAATATAGTAAAAGGGTTATATCAGGGAAAGTCCACGGGATTGGTGATAAATATTGGATCATTGTGGGCCCAACCGCTGAGAATGAGGGTTCATGAGTCTTAGCTATGAATGGGAGCGGTGGTCCGTATGTTGGCCTCACAGAAGTGTATGGAACAGTGGACTGATGTCAATGCTGCTTCATTCAGGGAAAGAGAGGGAAATCCAGGAACCTATATTTTCGGGATCGTTAGGTGGCCCCAGTGCTTGGGGCCCCAGCAATCCAATTTAAGAGTAAGACCTACTTTTCATCTAATAACCCCTTTATTGGAAAAGTTTATAGTAAATTTCCTGTTCCTGTTAAGTGATCAGAGGTCCCTTACCTTAAAACAATGACACCCTTTAATAATTTATAGGGAGCTGCTGACTTCACTTTACAGCATAACCCTACTGTGACTTTCTTTACTGTAGATATATTAAATAAATGATTTTAACATGCTATCAGATTACAGAAAGTGGACAGAATTACAATAAATATCACCTTTATGCTAAATAATTCATGCCGTTCAGATCTCTAACCAGTAGTGAGTGTTTTTTTAGCCTGCTTTAAAGCAGCGGGCAATAAACCTTCTCAGTAACTGTCCTATCAGGTAACAGAAAGAGGACACACAGGTAAGTCAGATGTACGCTTCAGTGCAGCTCTTTCAAAGGTACTAGATTGTTCTAGAAATAAAATGCTGGATTATAATTTTTACTTTTAAATATGAGTATGGAAAGGGTCCCAGCTGCAATCTTTGGATCACTAACCTAATTTGTGCCATAAAGGAACATAACTGATGCAGTGACAGACCTTTATTATTACTGTCCTAGCGTTAAGACTGTATTATACTGGGCGATTTTTTCGGCCAATAATCGCTAATGAGCGTTCGCATGATCATCTTGCAGTCTAATACTGCCACCAATTACCCGATTCATGAGCAAACGCTCGTTCATCGGGCAATTCAGATTTTTCGGCATGCTTAAAATTCAGGGCTTGCTGGCGGCAGATCGTGCTATCTAATAGTGATCTGCCGTCAGCAAAGAACTAAACAGTATGGGGACGAGCGATGGCATTAGCAATCACTGCTCCCCATGCTCTGGAGGAGAGCACTGCATGTACAGTAGAGAAGCTTTAGAGAGGATAACTATGCACCATCTGCATCACAGTGTCGCATGTTACATGATAATTTTGACACTTGGTAGACACTTTTCCTTTACGCCATCTCTTGGCTGGCTTATTTTAGACCAATGTATTATGCTCATAGCTTTAATAAATCTGGGGCATTTTATGACTGTTAGCCTCTTTCCATTTTCAATACTACACATTGAGGCAACGTGTCTAAATGCATATTAAAGGGGTTTTGCAGTTTTTTAAAACTGATGATCTATCCTCTGGATAGATCATCAGTTTATTACATGTTTTACTATTGTGCTGTAATGGTGTCCATTTTAAAGGAAACCAAGTTATTTCCTATCCACAGAATCGGGGATAACAGATTGGTGGAGGTCCTACCACTGGAACCCCCATCGATCATGAAAACGGGGGCCCCATACCCCCTGCAACCCCCTGAAATGAACGGAGCGGCAGGTTGTACATATACGCGGCCGCTGAATTAATTTCTATGGGAGTTCCAGGGATAGGCGAGTATAGTGTTCGGCTATATCTGGAATTCCCATAGAAATTAAGGGAGTGGTAGGACCCCCACCAATCTAATAGTTATCCCCTATACTGTGGATAGGGGATAACTTGAAACAACCGGAATACCCATTTACCTCCACACTCACTAGTCTAAAATTGTGCATTTCCCTTTGTAAGTGTAGAGGCTGGAAACATCTAAGTGATGTTTAGTGTTGCCGGCCTCTTCTAGTATCACAATATGGCCTCATGCACATGAACGTATTTTCTTTCCATGTCGTTCGGTTTTTTTTTGTGGACCGTAAGCGGAACTTCAATGGATCAGCAAAAAAACTGAAATGACTCCGTGTGCATTCCGTTTCCGTATGTCCGCATGTCCGTTCCTCAAAAAATAGAACATGTCCTATTCTTGTTCGTCTTGCGGACAAGAACAGGCATTGTTACAATGGATCTGCAAAACAAATGGATGCAATACAGATGTCATCTGGTTTTTTTTGCGGATCCGTGTTTTGCGGACCACAAAACACATACAGTCGTGAGAATGTTGCCTAAAGCAGAATGCCCACACTGCACCTTGTAGCCTACCCCATCCCCCCACATATGCCATACATTGTACGGCTTCATTTACACGACCGTATGTGTTTTACGGTCCACAAATTGAGGATCCGCAAAAAAACTGGATGATGTTCCGTATGGCATCTGTTTTTTTTGTGGATCCATTGTAACAATGCCTGTCCTTGTCAGCAAAACGGACAAGAGTAGGACATGTTCTATCTTTTTTGCGGGGCTACTGAATAGACATACGGAAGCGTATAGCACATTTTTTGAGGACCCATTGTAATGAATTGGTCCGCATCCTATCCACAAAAAACCCGGAATGGACACGGAAACAAAATACGGTCGTGTGAATGAAGCCTGACTGTAAAACTGTATTTATTGCCCTTTGTGCAATAAAAAAATACAAATGTGATAAAACACTATTTTACATTTTTTTACATTTTTTCCAGGTAGGAAAAATAACATAAAGACCCATGTATCAGTGAAAAATTATGCAAAAATAATTTGAATAACCAAGCAAAAAAAGTTAACGCTTTCCAAACCTTATGTACTAAACCAAAAATAAAAAATGTGTGGTCATGAATGGGAAAAATGACAAGATCTTGAACTAGTTAAAGGGGTTGTCCAAGTTATTTTTATTGATGACCTATCCTTAGGATAGGTCATCAATATCAGATCGGTGGGGGTCCGATACCGTCACCAATCAGCTGGTTGAAGAGAAGAAGCGTGCCGTGCCAGCGTGGCCTTGAGCAGCAGTGAGCAGGTGTAAGGACACCTAATCGTCCCATTCAGTTCAATGGGATGGCACATTCCTATACACTTGTATAGGAATTATTATACGTATTATATGTAGTAATTTATGAGTAGTAATTCACATAAGGAATCTACTCCACTTTTTATTTTCCCACTGCTCTCTGTTCCCCCACTGTCAGCATTTAAAGGACATCTGTCAGCAGATTTGTACCTATGACACTGGCTGACCTATTACATGTGCACTTGGCAGCTGAAGGCATCTGTGTTGGTCCCATATTCATATGTGCCCACATTGGTGAGAAAAATGAAGTTTTAATATATGCAAATGAGCCTCTAGGAGCAATGGGGGTGTTGCCATAACACTTAGAGGCTCAGCTCTCTCTGAAACTGCTGTGTCCTCTGCACTTGGATTGACAGGGCCAGACAGTGTAAACGGTATCATGGCTGGCCCTAACTTCTGTTAAGGTCTTGCGTTGCACTTCACTTTCTGGTGCAGGCGAAGTACAGGAAGGAGGCTTGCAGTACAGAAAAGAACTGCAGACGAGCCTCTTTCCTGTACTGCAACTTTAGGAGAAATCGGGTCAAGGCATGATCACATTTACACTGCCTAGCCCTGTCAATAAAAGTGCAGAGGGCCCGGCAGTTGCAGAGAGAGCAGAGCCTCAAAGTGTAATGGCAACAAACCTGTTGCTCCTAGATGCTCATTTGCATATATTAAAATTCAATTCTGGCACATATGAACATGGGGCCAACACAGATGCCATCAGCTTCCAGGTGCATACGCAAGCTTGTACTGCAACTGCTGCAGGACTGTCACAATGAAAGCAGTGGCAGTGGTATGACCAGTGGAAATTATTATAATATTTTTAGACTGCAGTTGCTGTGAACTTCTGCTCCAAATTAATGAGGATGGAGCTTGGTTTTATTTAATTTGGTGTTATGTGGTTTTGTCAGTGAGAGCATGCCAAGGGGTTGTCTGGGGTGGAGAAATGACTTTTTTGCAACTTTTTAAAAAAGTTGCACATCATAAATGAGAAATAAAATTGTTCTAATCTGTGATCTTGACCAACTTTTCACTCCACTTTTGAAAGTGTCAAAACGTATCAAAAGTCTCTAAATCACTTTCGCACTTTTATTTTGATAGGTCATCAATAAAAATTCTTACGTCTCAAAACTGGTGTAGCAGATTCGATAAATGTCCCCCATTACTTTTCTTGACCTGATGCCCTTTAGTGCATAGTTTGAATCTGTTCTCACATTTCACTTATATAATGTACTGTAATATTAGTATTGTGCGAATCAAAGTAACTGAAGTGAAGTGATCCGAATTTCAGGAAAAGTGTGATTCTTCATGAAACTGAATTTGCTTGTGCTTCGTAGTAAGGAATTAATTTTTCCTAAAATGGTGGCTAAAAGTTAAAAAAAAATTATACTCACCTCCTCCACGTGATCGCGGAGAGGCCGTCCGCTATAGTCTTGATTGGAGAAAACCCGTCAAGGAACCTGCGGTGAGCGTGATGACCTCATCACTAGATTACGCTGGGTGCTCGCGGTGACATCATCACTGATCAATGAAGACAGGAGCGGACGGCCTCTCCGCGATCAAGTGGACGAGGTGAATATATTTTTTTTAACCCCTGAACAACTGAATATGAGTCACAGATACCACGATCAGTGCTGAACATGGCATCTGAGAGGTTAAATGACAATCGCCATTCCCCATCATTGCACCAGCTCCACTCAATGGAAAGCGATATGTGACAAAATAATTCATAGCAAATAGAATTTCTTGTCAAAATTCGGCAAAGCTGGAGAATTGAATTTTTAAAACTTCGGTCATCTCTACATAATATATATTTTTCATGGTAACATTTGTTTACACCAATTTGATTGTGTGCATTGTATTGAGCATTCCATGAACATTACTGAGAAAGTTAAATTACCTGTTGAGTAGATTATTAATTTGCTGTGTAGTTAAGAAACCACATAGATTCCATAGGACTCTTGTCAGGGCTTCTCTGAAGAACAAATCAGCAGATACATGATGTCACAAACTATATAAATGAATAGTATGTACACAGCAGCAAGAACTGTTAAAGAGGTTGCCCATTAAATGGAATGACTCATACATTTAAATAGGACCTGTGACGTCTGTTTTAGTGAATACTTGCCCTTCCCATAAAATAACTTTAGAGCATCTTTTCTCAGAATTTTACGTTGTACCATTCTTCTGTTATTTCTTCGCGAAAATAATGAATAGATTGACAACTGGTTGTTATCATTCCCCTAGTCAATGAGGTATGTCTCTACACAGTGTAATACTGTCAGCACTGGCTGGACAGTGTCAGACTGTGAAGGGACACACTACAACTAGTAATATCCAGGTATCCATTTGTTCATACATTTCTAAGAGGAATAGCACATCATGGAGTTCTAAGTAAAGATGCTTCAGAATTGTAATTTTATGGAAATGCAGTTATTTACTAAAGCACGTTAGGACAACCAACAAAACCTCTTAAATTTTTTTTAGCCCTGGGCTAAACTCTGAGATCGGCGATAATGCTGATCACAGACATTTTAACCCTCAAATGTGACCACGGCATCCCAGAAGCCGCATGCTTCCTGTCCCAGGACACCTTCTCCTGGCTGAGATCAAGAAAGGTGTTCCATAGTAGTAATAGGCCTGAGCCTTTACAAAGCTTCCAGGCCAATTACTAGTATACTCCAGTGCTGGCCTGCAGGTAGTAGCACTCTATGGGAATATACTGAATCCTGTATTCTGTAATGGAAAGAAATCCATTGCAGAATATAATTGGGAATCTAATGATTGCATGTTATAATCACCTACAGTGGCCTGAAAAAAGTTAAAAAAAATTCAAATAATCTCTTTCCCCTAGAATAAAAAAAATAAACAATAAAAAAAAGCATCATGGGGATTGCCATGTCCAAAAACACCTATACTATTAAAATATTACAATATTTGACTTCACCTTCCAAAAAATGAATAAAGAGTGATCAAAAAATCATACACACTCCAACATGGTATCAATAAAAACTACAGATTGATCCACAAAACATAAGCATTCATACAGCTCTGTAGACATAAGTATAAAAATGTTATGGTGGTCAAGATATGGCAATGAAAAGAAAAAATGATTTTATTTCCAAAGTTTTCTTCAGAGAGAAAAAATATAAATGAGGTATCGTAATCGTAGTGACCCAGAGAATGAAGACACAGGTCAGTCTTACTGCATAGGGAACAACGTAAAAACAAAACACATAAAAATATGGCAGAGTTGCGTCTTTTTCCAGTTCCACCCCATTTGGAATTTTCTTCTAGCTTCCCACTACATTGTATGCAATAGTAAATGGTGCCATTAAAAAGTGCTACATGTGCCACAAAAAACAAGCTTCCATATGTAATGAAAAATAAAAAAGTTATGGCTCTGAGAAGGCAAGTAGTAAAAAATGAGAACACAAAAATAGAAAATCACAAGGTCATGAAGGGGTAAAAAATAGCATTAGGTTCTTAGTACATTCTGCTCAAAATACTGTACATTTCCTGACACGTGTATCCTGGGCGCATAACAGCACAAAGACCTGTGCTGCAGCAACGCTGTATCTGCAGTGGGAACAGCCCAACATGATCTCTGCTCTGGGCTCAGTCCCCCACAGGCATGCCACTGCAGCAACAGAGATTGTCATACAGACCTAAGGTTTTCGGCCAGATTATCAGGAACGACCGTTCCTGTGAACGACTGTTCCTGACATTCTGCCCCTCTAAATGTGCTGCCGATCAACCAATGAATGAGCGAAACACTCATTCATCAGGTGATCCTGTCGTTTGTAAAGGCACCACCCATCATCGTTTCTGGGCAGCAGATTATTCTGTCTAAACAATGATCTGCTGCCTAGAAACAATGATTCTGTATGGGGACAAGGGATCCCAGTAGTGATCCCTCATCTTCATATTATGAAGGAGATTACTGCATTTAAATACAGCGGTCTCCTTCACTGAGCAGGCAGCCGACTGTCGGGAAGGAACACTTCCTTCCCAACCATCCTCTGTAACAATGTGAGGTGTAAACCCACCTTTACAGGTGATCAGAGATCTAAATGTGGTGTATGTATACCATGGCAAGACATGTTTAAAGGGGATCCCCAAACTAGAGTAAGTGGTGTATAGTGTGAGTGATATGTAATTTTTAACTTCATAGTCACTTGCATTTCAACCCTGTGCTCCAACAAACCAACAGTAAAATGCATTGAGAGGTCTCTTGTTTGAGCCTTCTCCATTATATGTGTGAGCTCATGAGTCCACTCAATGCATTTGACTGCTGTAAACGCAAGTGAAATAAAAATTACACTGGATTAAAATGGATTCCGCAGCACACACTATACACCGCTTACTCTAGTTTGGGGGGTATCTTGAAGGTGACAGATTCCCTTTAAAGGAAACAGACTCCAATTTTTATTTTTTTCTACTTCTCATGGACCCACTAAATATATATTCTCATTGGTTTCAAATTCATAGGGTAACTGAGCTTGTAAGAAGTACAGTATAACACAAAAAATGTACACAATGAGATAGAGGTTGAGGGACACAGTAGGCAATTTAGAGGCCAAATTTGCCTGTATAAGGTCTAGATTGCTAGGAACAGGGATCTCCAACATGGAGATTGTTAGATCTCACAATCTGTAGTTGGAAAATTCACTGTGGTGGTATTGTAATGTGAATAGAACGACTTTGTTCTTGTGTTTAGTAGCGATCATAGGGCACAGAAACCAACCAATAGCATATTCTGACACGTCCTTTCAACTAACTAAGAGTGGGATGATTAAAAAAAGTGTGATCCTCATGATCACCCATCTATGTTGTCCCCACACTTATCAGTCCCAATTGGTCTCCAAAGGCTGCGGTGTTGGGATGAGTAATAATGTGTGTGTGGGGGGGGGGGGGGAAGGGGGTTAACCACTCTGAGTCATATATGTGAGTCCAGAGATTAGAATATGAGCCTCATGAAAGGTCATCAATATCAGATCGGCGGGGGACCAACACCCGGCACCCCCGCCGATCAGCTGTTTGAAGAGGAGGCACGCGCCGTATCAGCGCTGCCTCCTCTTCACTGTTTAGCTGGTCGCCGTAACATCAGTAGCGGTGAGTAGGTGTAATTGCACCAAAGTCGCCCCATTCATTTCAATGAGAGGGCTCTGTAGTATACAAGTGTATGGGAACGATCCTTCCCAATGAAATGAATGGGGCGGTTAGCTGTAATTACACCTACTCACCACTACCCATGTTACAGCTAGCGTGTAAACAATGAAGAGGCGGCAGCGCTGGTATGCCACGAGCCTCCTCTTCAAACAGCTGATCGGCGGGGGTGCCGGGTGTCGAACCCCTGCTGATTTGATATTGATGATCCTATCCTGTGTGTTTTTTGTGTGGCCCTTGAGTTTTTAAATCATATATTTATTTTGCAGTATAATTTAGTCAGATTAAAATTATAACTACAATCTATATATATTGTGAAAATTCAAAAACGATTTTCTTTTAAAATGTGTTAAAATATTTCTTCTTACCTGGAAATCATCCCTTGTCCTTTAGGATCATTGTTACAAAACATTTGGTGAATATACTTATGAGAGTTGGTTAATTTCTCCTTTATTATGGCAAATAACTAAGGGGCAAAGAAAAGTGAAATGTTTCATTTCAGTAAATGCTGGACATTAATAGTTAGTTGTCTTTGCTTGCCTTGCCAGTTTTGGTAACATTTCATGACCATTGTAATCTGCAGTGTTTTAGGATGTCTACCCAATTTCAAATTTGCACGTCATATACAATTATGTATTAAATAGTAAAACATTTGGAAAAACTGACACTTGAAAAGACTTATGGATATTGGTGAAACAGTAAACTTTAGTCACCAACATCAGACAGCTGCTGCCAAGACAAATACAATAATGGGATGCATCAAAAGAGGCATAGATGCTCATGAGAATTGTTCCATTACATAGTTGAGCTACTACTAATCATTAGTCACACCACACATGAAATATTGCATATAGTTTTGGGGACTTGTGTATAAGAAGGAGAAGTAGAGGAGGGTGACCAGGATAATTAAGGCAATGTGTGGATTTCAGTACCAACACAGGTTATCAAACTTGAGTTTGTTTAATCTGGAAAAAAGATGGTAGGGGAGATTAAAGGGATTCGGTCAGGATAAGGTGTATAGAGCTTTTCACATCTACTTATTCCTCTCCGCGACTTATTTCAAAATATACTATTATTACTTTTATTAGTGCTGTAGTTTCTTCAAAAAATCATTTAAATTCATGTGCTAATAACTTACTTAAGGAGCCCAAGGGGCTGTCTTCCCGGCCGTTGGAGCCCAGCAGTGCCGTTTATTTTGGAGCCCAGCACTGCCCTCCTGCTAATTATTCACACCCCTTAGCGCTCTGCTTCTTCTCTTGCTGCAGTAATCTCGCGCATGCGCCGTGGATACATCAGTGTTCACCCGTGCGGTGTCCTGGCAGCGTCCTCCTCCGACTAAGTGCGCATGCGTGAGATTACGGCGCAGCAAGAGAAGAAGCAGAGCCCTAAGGGGTGTGAAAAATTAGCAGGAGGGCGGTGCTGGGCTCCAAAATAAGCAGCAAGGCTGGGCTCCAACGGCCGGGAAGACAGCCCCTTGGGCTCCTTAAAGAAGAACTCCCGACAAAAATTTTATTCCATGTCCTGCTAGAAATGTACATGATGTAATCTGTACTGAATGTAATTTTCTTACCAGTGTCTAAATTTTTTACTTCTATCATCCTGAAGTTTCTTATCTTTGTCATGTGACCAGCAATTAGACCCACCAACTCACACATAGACTTATGTGTGGACAGGAAGTCTAATTCTCTATGTATTCCTATGAGACTGAAAGTGAGGCTCCCATAGGAATGAATAGAGCAGTTACTGGCTTTCTGTCCTGGGTCAGTTGGAGGTCAGGGAGTTGGTCACATGACCCAGCTACAATAAGAGAGGTTTTTACTCACAGAAACAGTCACTGATAAGAAAATGACAATCACTACAGATTATATCATGCACCTTTCTAACAGGTCAGAGAATACAAATTTTTGCTGGAGTTCTTCTTTAAGTAAGTTATTAGCACATGAATTAAAATGATTTTTTAAAGAAACTACAGCACTGATAAAAGTAATAATAGTATATTTTGAAATAAATCGCGGAGAGGAATAAGTAGATGTGAAAAGCTCTATATACCTTATCCTGCTGACAGAATCCCTTTAATAACATTGTGCAAATATATGAATGGATAGTGTTCTTTATAATGACTTTTTTTATACCTAGACCTTTAACCCTGACAAGAGGCACCCTCTATGCCTGTAGGAAAGGTTTCATAAACATCATAGATGAGGTTTATTTACTATAAGGGCAGTGAGACTATAGAACTTTTTGCCACAAGATGTCATGTTGACTGATTCCTTGAACAAGTTGAAGAGGGTCCTGGATTCCTTTCTTGAAAGTAAAAATATTGCAGGTTACGGGCACTAGATTTCTGGGGAATTGGGACACTGATCCAGTGATTTATTCTGATTTTTTCTGGCATCTGCCTCATAGGGATTTTTTTTGCCTACCTCTGGATCAACAGTGTAGGGTTATAGATTAGACTTGATGGACCTGCGTCTTTTTTCGACCATACCATCTACAGTATGTACCTATATAATAGTACTTAAGTATAAGTATATTAATAGTAAATAAGTATTGCACATTAAAATGAGTGCTCTAAGTAAAGTCCTATAGGCCCCATAGCAAATTTGGAACAGTCTCCTAGCACATCATACCAAATAATATTAAGCTTACCTTCACATCTGTCTTATTCCCTTTCCCAGTCTGCAACCTTTAGATGATTAAAGGGTTAAAGGGAGACATTTAATGCACCAAATGTATTAATGTCAAATGTAAATGGCTCGATCAGTCAGCCCTCAGTCTAGTGTTTGGTATAGTGTGGTATAGTATTTCACACTTTTATATGTCTCATTAATATGTCATTGAAGTCTACTGAAGGAAAACTACCTTTATTATGAGTTTTTGCATAGCTCCAGAAATGTATCTGCATATCTCCAGTATATCACTGTAGGCTGTCAGGTCAGTATTTCCCAATGCACTGTATCACTGAGCAGGGATACTGGTGGTGCACTAGTATTACATGGCCTGGCCACCAGTGCATTGTACATGACTGACTCTGGATGGTGCTTGCTGTTCTGTCAATGAAGTCTTGATCTGCCATGTGGTGGGAACATAGGCCTCTTCCTGGCCCTTTTCCGAGACAACTATTGTTAGGTTGGAACCTTCCAGTACATGTACAAACCTTCCATAACAGCAGGGTGATAGATGGCTAGCATTATAATTCTTTGGGATAGCTGTTTTTTTCTTCTTCAGATAATTGTTGTATTATACAGTTTTCATTACTATTAATGCTGCGAACTACCATTGTTTTCTTGTATGGGGAGTATTTACAACCTCTCTTTACTGTGGATACAGATTATTTGCTATAGTATTTATTTCAAATATATAGTGAAGTTATAAGGGTTTTTAAGATGCTAAAGTTAGTCGAGGTGGATAGAGCCGAGTGGTTTATGGCATTGCACAGTCTGCTTAACTTGGAATGCCATTCAGAAGTAAATGGACCACAGGGTATACCACTGCAGGAACCCCTAGTGATCAGTTCTAATCTGCGAGGGAACCTGAAAGCAAGTGTTGAATTTCTCAGCAGGAGAAAATAAGTATGAAATAGTATAATATAAAGAGAGATAGATTATTTGTAGCTGTTCTGGTTATTTTTTTTATTTAATTTTGCATTTTTATGTTATTTATTTTTTATTTAATTTTTTTATTGTATTTTATGGTATTTTTAATGTTTTTTGCATGTTTTAGTATATTAATGAGTAGCTATGAAAATAGTTATAATAATACATTTCTTACCTCATTAACACCGTATCCTTCTGTTACTGACATCTCTACAGATAGACGTCCATTTGCAGTCCTTGCCCTTATGCCCTCTTTATTCATGCTCTTCTCTTCTATAAAATATATAGTATCATTTTGTTGCATTGTTCAAAGAAATAATATAATTATGAATAAGTCATATTTACTGACCTAGTCATTACCCTAAGGGCTCATTCAGACGGCCGTATGTTTTGTTCCACACAATGTGTGCTGTCCACATCCATTGCTCCGTGCTGCGGCCCCGCAAAATGAATAGAACATGTCCTATATAATAGGCATTTTCTATGAGAGCCGCGGCCATTGCAGAACGCACATGGGCTGGTATCCGTGTTTTGCGGATCCGCAAAACACAACACCTGTGTGGATGTAGCCTTATACTCGTCCCTCTCTGCTAATAGCCTGCACTGAGGTTCAGGCTATTAGCAGAGCGGAGCGAGGGCAGGGCAAGAGTTCACATAAGACCGCTCTCCTGCTTGTGTCCACTCTTATAAAGCCTAGCATAGCACATCTATGCCAGGCAGTATCAGGGCAGATCTGGTACAAGCAGGAGGGCCATGTGCTATGGAGCACCTAGCTGTACAGGGCTCGGAGCGGCCGAACGTACAGAGTTTGGATTGTGAAGTGCAATAGGAACCTGAACTTCTGTACCTATTTCTCTAGGAAAAAAATAAAAATGAAAGCATATTCTAAAGCATATATATTAAATCAAATTCTTTTCAACATATTTAGAACAGGTTTGAATAAAGTTATTATGAATTTTTAGGTACTTTAAGGGGAAGGACAGCACCATTCATTGATGGTGTTACCTACTGTAATACTCTAAACCAATACAGGGTATACCTCTGCTTTACAATTTAGAGATATAGGGAATTAATACCCCAGGGAGCCCAGATAACATTTGTACCAGTGTCAATATATTATAGGACTCGATGTGGCCTCTGCTAAACAAGGGGTATTTTTGTACTACAGTTTAATGCCTTTTAACATAAAGCACATGCAAAAAATCTTATCAGTCCCGACAAAACAGGTGCGGTTTTTATCGTGGATTATGCTGCGGATTTGGTTGTGGATTTTTCTGCAACAGAACAAGATGGGTATTTTGTTGAAGTGAATGGAGACATTCAGCTATAATGCACAAAAAAAATGTATTTGCGTCCTGCTGCGGAATATTAATTTTACAGCGGAACAGACCACAGCTATTGACACTTTTCATTCCTATGGGCTAACATAGGAGAAGTAGTTACGCTGCGGATTTTGTTGTGGAAAATTCCACCACGTTTGGTTGTACCCTAACATGACTGAAATCGGGGTGTCATTCTGCAGAAAGGAATCACACAACATGAGAACAGTCTACAGAGAGGTAAAATCCAAAACACAACTTTACTATACAATACCCGGAAGAGGTGCAAATCTTAGTGGTTACAGTAGAAGACTCATACTCCCTACGGTTATAGTTTCTCAATGGAGTGTCACAAAGAGGCCCACATGGTTGCGGGTAACAAGGAGCAACTATTTAAGTCTGTATGCAACAATATACACACTTGGCTGTGGTGCACATGTTGGATCCCTGTGACTCGTGAGTGTTATACGCACAGATAGCTTTTCTCGAACCTTATCTTCTCAGGCTCTCCAGCATCCTCTATCAGGGGAAGAATCTTCTCTCTGCCCACTATCCGTCCAGTCTGTCAGTTGGCTACAGTCTCTGCCTACTCCTTGAACACCATCAACATTCAGCCCCTACTTCTGGGCCAATGCAGTGGTAATTATACAACCACAAAACAGGTAAGGCTACTTTCACACTTGCGGTAGCCTTTTCCAGCAAGCTGTTCCCGCAGAGAAACTTATAAGCCACCTAATGCCCCCCCCCCCAAAGTACTTTTCAAAACTTTAGCAAATATGAAGTAGACACGTGGAAAATGTTGAAAAATGAACTTTTTGTGTTGCATGACTGTCTGAAAGGCACAAATTTTCAAATCTTTAAAATTGCTATTTTTCACAACTTTTTTACATTTTGGATTTTGTTTAGACAAAACGCAAAACATGGCAACCCAATTTGCTACTAAATTAAAGTACAGTAGTCACAAAGAAACAATGTCCGAATTCTTTAGATAAGAAGAAATGTTCCAAAGTTATTACCACATAAAGTGTCAGATTTGCAAAACGGGGCTGCGTCTTTAAGGCCAAAATAGGCTTCGTCCTTAATGAGTTAAGATTTAATTAATATAACTGAAGGAGGCATGTGTGAGCCTGCCTGGGTCTAAAAATCACCTAGTGGTTCTTTTTTTTTTCCCTAAAAGTGGGATTTCATTTCCACCTTGTTGACAAACATTTACCGTGTCGCTTAGCAGCCTTGCGTATGGGAATGTAATACGACTTCACTAGGAGGATTAGCGTCTTATGCTCCCCACAAGCGCTCATTACAATAACACAAACAACAATCAGACCTTAAAGTGTTTGAAACATTCAATTCAGTACTTGGCCGGTCTTTCAACCAAGACAATAGTTTCTTGTAATACGATCGATCAATTAATAAGTAACAGCCTAGGTCACAACGCTGAAGTTAAGAATACTCTGTATAAAAAAAGTGCTGAACATCAAAACTGTGGAATAATGTATCTGCCAAGGTCAAGAATTAATGCTGAATTCATATTATATTAATGTATTTCAACCAAATATATTCTCTTAGTATATTTGGAAGTGATATAAGGCTGCCTGTACACATTCAGGTCCCACTATCCCCCTGCTGCCGGAGAATCTGGCGAAGTTATGATAAGGTGTACGCCTTGTCATAAATTAGGCTACTTTCACATCTGCGTTTTTGCTGGATCCAGCAGGGATCAACAAAAACACTTCCGTTAGGATAATACAACCGCCTGCATCTGTTATGAATGGATCCAGTTGTATTATCTCTAAAATGACCAAGACGGATCCGGAACTAAAACCATTGTAAGGATATGGGGGACGGATCCGTTTTCTTTTATGTCCGAGAAAAGAGATTCGTCACCATTGACTTACATTGTGTTTCATGCTGGATCTGTCTTGATCAACATCCCATGACACACCGAAAAACGCTGCTTGCATTCTGTTGCATTCTGTTCCCTTCTGTTCAGATTTGTCCCCATTGACAATGAACAGGGACAAAACTGAAGTTTTTTCTTCCGGTTTTGAGATCCTGTGACAGATCTCAGTACCGGAAAGGAAAACGCTGATGTGAAAGTAGCCTTAGGGGCATCCTCCAGCAGCTTGTGAGCCCGGAGTGAAAACTATTCCAGTCTATGACCAGCCAGCATTTACACCTATTTCCAGGCATCAATGTTAGTGAATTTGTTGGGACTGATGGTCCCAGTCCCACCACACGCCACCCCTGCCACTCCCCAGTGGCAAGGATGGTGTAAAAACAGGAAGCCAGTCACTTTTCTATTCATTCCTATGAGACTGAAAGTGAGGCTCCCATATGAATGCATAGAGCATTAGACTTCCTGTCCACACATAAGATGCTGTGTGAGTTGGTGGGTCTGATTGCTGGTCACATGACACAGATGAGAAGCATCAGGGAGATATAACTCACAAAGACAGCCATTGGTAAGAAAATGACATTCACTACAGATTACATCATGTACATTTCTAGCAGGACATGGAATACATTTTTTTTGCGGGAGTTCTTCTTTAAGGCCTTTTATACATTCCAATAAAGCAGTCGATCATCAGGAAACAATTCTGATAGGAAGTTCATTTTCCATCAATGCCTGCTCATGATTTGTACTTAGATATAGCAATCATCCCTGCTTTATGGATTATGGATGACTCATTCACACAACTGAATCCGTTTTGTGTTCCGAAAACCACTGATCCAAAAATGCAGTTACTGTCCATATGCATGCCACAATTTCACTAGAGAAATGGATATTCTTATCCGCAAAATGGATGAAGCCTGTATTACACTTGCCGATTTTTCAACAGGAGCTTTACACCCCATTCTAAATCCATGAGCATTAATATGGAGTTGGTCCCTCTTTTGCAGAATAAACAGCTTCCACTGTGTGGCTATGGGAATTTTTCCCATTCATTCAGAAGTGTATTTGTAAGGTCAGACACTGATTTTGGATGAGAGGACCTGACTCACAATCTCCATTCTAGCTCATGCCAAAGGTGTTCAATGGGGTTGAGGTCTGAGCTTGTATGGGCCTGTCAAGTTCTTCCACACCAAACTCACCCAACCATGTCTTTATGGACCTTGCTTTGTGCATAGTGGCACAGTCATGCTGGAACAGAAAAGGGCCACCTCCAAACTGTTCTCGCAAGGTTAGAAGCATACCATTGTCCAAAATGTCTTGGCATGGTGAAGCATTAAAGGTGTTTTTACCTTGAGGTAACTACTGGTGACCTATCCCCAGGATAGGTCATCAGTATCTGATCAGTGGGGGTTCGACATGTGGGACCCCCGCCGATCAGCTGTTTGAGAGGGCACCGGCTCGTGAGTGCCGAGGCTTTCTCTCAGCTTTTTCCTATGCCAGTGACGTCACGTTCATCGGTCACGTGGCCTAGGAGCGGTTCAGCCCCATTCAAGTGAATGGGGCTGAGTATGATACCAAGCACAGCCTCTGTACAATGTACGGCACTGTCCTTGGTGAGCTGAGAGAAGGCCTCGGCGCTCACGGGAGCGCCGGTACCTTCTCAAACAGCTGATTGGCTTGGGTCCCGGGTGTTGGACCTGAGGATAGGTCATCAGTAGTTGACTCCCGGAAAACCCCTTTAAGCTTTCTGTCATGGGGAGCCGGCGGCATGCTTCCTCCGTGCAGCGCCGCCGGACTCCCACTGTTGTTCAGGAGCGAGGACGAGATGTGCGACCTCGTCTCCATGACAACAGGGGCGGGGAGGACCCGGCGCACGTTCAGTCTTTGCGCGGCCGGCGTCCTCCCCATCTCCTTGACGACAGGCAGGAGGAGCTTCAGCTATGAATATCTGTGCTATAGGTCACCTAGGTGACCTACCTCTGAGTACTGGCAAGGAAGGGAAGAAAAAAGAGCCTCCAGCTCACCCTTGGCAAGGCACTACCGTGCACAGACAGGTTCAGACCAAAAACCAGCTTAGAGCAATTGCAGAGGATCCAGCACAGTTGAATAAAATTGAAGAGCCTTTATTAGAAAAATCCAGATACACGAATGGACATACAACACTCCATTTAGCTGTATTAAGGAAGCCAGCACTTCCTGTTTCACTTTTGGAGTTAGGTCATGTGACGCCGCCTCGTCACATGACCTACTTGGAGCCCTATTTAAACAGGCAGCCTGCCAGCCAGTGCTTGCTAATCCTCATTGTGACTACTGTGTTTTGGACTTCGGCTGTGTATTTTTGACCTTGCTTTTGCTTTCTCCCCTGGTTTTGACGTGCCTTCCTGGTACGACTTTTGGCTTGCTGACCCTCCAATATTGTGTTTGTGTTCTGTCTTTGTTGTATTTTCCTCTTGTTCACCTTCCCTTTACGCCCCGGCACTTATTCAGGCTAGGGATTGTCGCCCAGTTATGCGCCGTTACATAGGACGGGCCATGTAAGTAGGCAGGGACAGAGGTTGGGGCTCAAGTTAGGGCTAACTACTCCCCGTATCGTGACACTTTCCCATTACTGTAAAAATCGACCTAGGCAAACCACTGAAAAATAGCCCCATAGCATTATCCCTCTCCCTCCAAACTTTACAGCTGTCACTCCACAAAACATGTTTCCACTGCTCCATAGTCCAGTGACGCTTGACTTTAAATTGCTCCATGTGATACTTGGCATTGTGCTTGGTGAGTTAAGGCTTGAATGCACCCGCTTGGCCATTCAAACCCATATAATGAAGCTCTCAGTGCACAGTTTCTGATTTTAATGCCAGAGGAGGTTTGGAACTGTGCAGTTATTGAGTCAACAGAGCATTTGTGACTTTTATAAACTATGCTCCTCAACTTTCGGAAACCTGGCTCTGTAACTTTACATGGTTTGCTACTTGGGGCTGAGTTGCTATGTTTTGTGTTTACAAAGTGCCAAGACATTTTATTACATGCGCTATCTTGTTGCAATGATAGCATCCTGATAGAGAATTATGCTCTTTTTGTAGTTCCATTCTCCTTATGAAGGCTGAGTGCATCACTAGGTGCTTCATTTTATATAGGTGCAGCAACGGTGCTGGATGAAACACCAGAATTCAGTGATTCATTTTTGCCTATATAATGTATACCAGTATGAATGATCATTCAGGGGAGTCTGCTCCTGAGAAGTTTAATGCATGACCATGTACAGTTCTAAACCAGGTACTGTTGAGGTACCCATTAGTTTAGGAAACAAGTTTTTCTTGTTGGAAGTGTAGAAATGAAACTTTGTTCCTAACCTCCTTGTGAACTAGGAGATATACATCCAAGAGTGCTGAAGAGTCGTTCACGGCAAATTCAAAGAGTATTCCAACCAACCAGTTTCCATCCCATTCCACAATCCTTTTTCTCAGTTTCTGTTGTTTAGTAGAGCTGTGATCTTTCTCAAATGCTTTCTTAATTGATGTGTTATTGTGGTTGCAGGAATGCTAATGTATTCTGGAATGTGATGTACAGTGTAGGGACCCCTGTACAAAATTTTGCACCATATGGTAATGAAATTAAGTAAATTATTTGTTTTATATATTGTATAATGGCCTATGCTGTGTCACTGACCCATTTGCCCAGATTTACTAATGTGTCTTCACCTAGAATCTGCCTAAACACTTGCACAATTTGGAACAATTCCACCCAGGGTTCACTTTTTTTCTGTCTTGCTTAACAAGAGTTGGGGCTTGGTGAAAGGGATGGAACTTCAGAGAAATAGACATGGCCTATGATATTCCAATTTGCACCAAAATTGTGCCACAATTCTAGCATAAAATTCTGTCTGCAAGTAAGCCAACCAATAGTGGTATATAGCTAGACAAAAGTGCCTATCCCTGCACCACATTTATAATCCAGCCTAAGCCACTGGTGCGGGGCTAGACAGCATAAGTTTCCACCATTTATATGATTAATACGTTTGAGCCATTGTATGTAGAACTTTGTATTTCAAGTATGACTTCAGTAAATCTGATCCTAATAAACTCTACCAAGAGCATAAGAGAACCATTTGAAATTTACTATCTTAAAATGAGGATGCTCTGTGGACATGTGCATGTAAGTAGGTAAGCAGGCAGTAAATCCAGAGTGGCAGAGTACAGTGGCTTCCAAAGGGCCCAAAATAGAGATAACTACTAATGTTTGGCGTACTCTTTTCCTCCATAAGGAGGAAGTTGCAGGTTAACTTCTTGTGAGGTTGCAAAGAACTTGTCAGAAGCAATTTAAATTCTTGCTCCTCATGGTAGTGAAGCATGGTGTTTCTGGACATTGGTTGTTGGTTACCTGGTACCCCAATGAATTGCATTGTTGAGGGACTACTGTATATCGCAAAACAAAGTAAAATATCCATGTCTTTAGTATTTAATCAGTGACCTGCACCTAGGAAAACCATGAGTGTAAAAAGCACTATCCTTACTCCTCTATTTTTCTTTTTAAGTCATCCTTACATTTAAATCCTGTGTTCATATTTACTATTAAAGGTTTAAATATTAAAAGTTTTAAAAATTAGAAACACAATAGGATTAGTAAGGCTTAACAAGATTAATGCTTCATTACTGTGAGGACTGCTGCATTAATGTGCAAAGCAATAGTTAATTTTTAAAGTCAGATTTGCAGGATGTTTGATAAATGTATAGGATTGGATTATTACTGGAGTAATTGAAGCTCCAGACTCCACTCCTATGATGGTTGAGGGAGACCTGAAGCTAGGCTCCAGCCTCTACTGATTTTCTGATCTCTTCCACTGACTCTATTTCAGGCTGTTTTAGATCTAATCTAAGGTCTTTACAGCAAGAGCAGGATATTTGTGCTAGCTGCAAAACAGCCTAAGAAATATCCTTTAGAGCAAGCTGTACAGATCAGGCGGATCAGTGGCAGAAATGTAGCCACTGTGCCAAGTGACTGGTTTGACTTTGGGTCAAACCCTAAGGACTTTATTCTGGTGGTCTCCTGGTTTTCACTTTTTAACCCCTGTACAGGGATCTGGTCTTCGCCGCAGACTGCTACCTCCTGGAATGGTTCCATTACACATGATAACTGACCTGCAAGGAAACAAACTCTGGTGTAAGGCACCAGCAATCCAGGAAAAAAAATATAGAACACTGTTCAGACACAAGACCAGGATACCAGATAACAGACAGAGCCACATAACCAGGAACCCCTGCAAATCAGGATACACGGAACATGGCAAACATAGACAGAAAATTACATAATCAGATGACATAGATAGATTGCCTGGAACCCATGCAGAACTGATGCATGGTGCATACAGACAGATCCGGACATACAGACAACATTGATACATTGCCTGGAACCCATGCGGAACAAATGCATGGCGCACACAGACAGGTCCGGATATACAAACAACATAGTAACAAAAAATACACTGTAACATAGGACATACTGAGACATAGCAAAATAGAAACATGGTACATAGCCTGGAACCCAAGCAGAATGGGGAGCCTGGCGTTCCCAGACAGACTAGGACATGAAGACATTGATTAATAACCAGGCTGAACACACAAGTTAGGGTAGATTGACAAACACTATGGTTAGGAGCATGCACCCTGCACAAAGCATTCCTTGAGACAGACTCACAAGCATACAGCACACAAGTCTAAGTAGCAGGTTGATAAGAGCACTTGACCATCTAGTAATCAAACATGGGCTCAGAGAAGAATTAACCCTACAAGGCACAGAGAGCACACAATTCATAGTACACAGTTCACACACTATATAAGGCTGCAACCAGCACACACCACCCAAGCGAAAAGCATACACCAGAACATACCACAGCCAGTATGCAAGAGCACAGGCAGCCAGCCTACATGGCAACGCAATGTCACAGTGAACCGCATTGTGATACAGATATAGGGAATACACAAATTCATAGGACACAGTATACACACTATAAAAGGCTGCAGCCAGCATGCACCACCCAAGCAACCAGCATACATGGGAAATGGCCTGTAGCCAGTACACATGAGCATAGTCAGCCAGCTTACATGTACATGACAACACAGTATCATAGTGACAACTGAGCTTGGTTCTGTTATTGTATGTATGTTATGATTGTGGGTCTGGTGCTAGATGTATATACAGAGCTTGCTGGATTTACAGTACAGTATGTACTGAGCTTGTTTTTGGTGCTGAATTTATGTACTGACTTTGGTTTTTGTACAGTACTTGTGTAATGAGCTTGGTTCTGGTGCTGTATTTATGTTATAAGTCTGGTTCTGAGCCTGTATATATGTACTATGCTTAATTATTTATGTATTGATCTTGTTCTGGCACTGTATTTATGTTTCAATGGATTTGATACTATTGTATATAATTCTCTTGGATCTGATACTATTTGCACACATGGTGCACACCGTACTGAACATTTCTCCTGGTATGTGCTGAGAGTGTACATGTTGTTATAAGCAATGGATGTGACTCCACTGTGCGTTATCCTGGTGGTCCCCTTTAGCCCCTATACAGGGATATCTTCGTTGCAGGGGAGTCACCAGGCTACTACCACTTGGAATAATTCCAGTACAGTTGGTTTCTCACCCCCAGGGGCCAGAGACACTGGTGTGTGACACTGAGGGATCAGGAAAACATGTAGTCAGGAAACAGGCAGAGGTCAGGGCTGGCAGAGTTTGTGTGAATCCATAAAACAATCCAAAGTTTAGGGCAGGTGGCACAGGATCAGTACAGTGAACAGGCACAGGTTAGGAACCAGGAATCAGGCAGACAAATGGATTTTATAGGCACCAGCATGCTAGATCTGTACTGACCAATTGCTCAGGTAAGCAAGTGAGAACAGTAGCACAGCTATATAGGAGGGTTGATTAGCCCATTAGTCAAATAGCTGAGCACAGGATCACCCTTGCAGTAATACAGGTATAGAAGGATGGCAACAGGCACAGAGTGCCACCATGACATAAGTCTTACTAAATGTCCCCCATGTGTGGTGGAAGTGGCCCTCATATTAGTTGGGTGACTCCAGAAAATGGACTGCTTCATACTCTTGGAACCCTTAGGGCCGTGTGAACGGGTCTGCATCTATTCTGCAATTTTGCAGAATAGATGCGGCCCTGTTCACTTCAATGAGAGCAGGCAGCCGCGGCTCTGTGCCGTGGCTCTGCAAGAAACAATAGAACATGTCCTATAGTGGCCAAGAATAGGTATTTTGAATGGGGTTCCGGGCCGTGTGTTCCACAAATTGTGGAACACACACTGGCCAACATTCATGCTCTTGCGGACCATCTGTACTTCCCCTTTATCTGACCCTGCCGATAGACCTTGGACATCTTCTGCACTCAAAAAAAAAATAAAAATCTTCTGTAGTCACCAAATGTTAGTAAAGGGATATATAAAATCTCTGGAGGTTGTATCTACTCTTTATCTGATTTCTATATCCGCTAACTACTGAACCTCACACTTAGGCTCCATTCACACGTCCTGTTTTTCTTTCCTGATTCGATCCTGATCCTGATCTGGATCCATTCATTTCAATGGGTCCTGAAAAAATCAGGATCGAATCAGGAAAGAAAAACAGGACGTGTGAATGGAGACTTAAAAGACTATTGGGCAGAATATTTTGACTGTCAGATATATACATAAATTTGTATTTAGATCAGGTGCCGAAAGAACACTTTGTTATCAAAACTCTCTTTACTGATGACCTCAGTAGGATTTAGGGTTGCCAGACAGTCTGATTTTCTGATTTTGGGCTGGACAGTCTGATTTTCTGGCACCTGGTTCTCCGTCTGGCGCAAGGGACAGATGCCCGGGAGTTTTCCTTATGATATGGGAACAGTAAATCACATTAGGTTACATTTAGGTAGACTTAAGGTCCTTTTACACGGGCCGATTATCGGCCGAAAAATCGTTCCTAGGAACGCTAGTGCCGATAATCGGCCCGTGTAAAAGTGGCCCTAATCAGCCGACGAACGAGCAAAACGCTCGTTCGTCGGCTGATTGGATCTTTTGGTTTCTACAAAAGATCCAATCTGTCGGGCGCACATCGGCCTGTGTAAACAGGCGATGTGCGCCTGACAGTATGGAGCTTCCCGGCCGCACGAGTGATACTGCGATCACTCGTGCGGCCCGGCGCTCGATTCATCGGGCCGTGTAAAGGCTCCCTGCCCGTCGGCCCGTCTAAAAGGGCCTTTACTATAAGGCACTAGAGTCATGTGTAAATAAACCTTTATGTCTATTTTTCACATCCACAATAAAGACAATGTATGGTGTAAGGAAATGGCTGGAAGATCTAGCCATTTTAGCTTTCCTCTTGATAAAGAATAATGCTAATAATGTGCACATATCTGAAAATACATTGCTAAATAAAATAAAAAGTTAAATATTTAATGTAAACATTTATAACATTAATAATTTAAGAAACAGAAAGAGCTGTTTCAAAATTTCACTGAGCCCAGTGTGATATAGATGAAGGATCTGCACTTTCAAATCAATGCTGCTGCCCAGTCATCTTCATTCCAGTAAATGTAAGCAAGTTATGCATTTTACTAAACATTGTCATTAATGCAGAAACGCTATTAACTCTGTCTTTGCCATACTTATTCTGTGCAATGAAGAATCTGCTGAAAGTTTATAGTTGGTCTTCATTGGTCGTCTAACCTGGCTTCTTTATTTTTTAATTAATTGTATAATTACATTATGGCCATGATTTATTGTATCTTCACTCCAGAATTCTGCCACCAAAAAGTTGGAAAAATAGGGCTTTTGCGACTTTTTGCACAAAATTTTGTGACTTTTTTTTGCACTAGCTGACTCCATGAGAAGGGTGGAGAGTACATTCTGACTCCAGGAGAAGGGTGGAGTAGGGAAACTTGAGTGACTTCTGTAGATGAAAGTGTCAGGTCTAAGGATAAGACAAATTTATCAAACAACATGAGACATTTGATAAATGTGGCATAAAGTACTCCAATGCAGACTCAAGCAAAACTGACTTAAAATTTTCCCCTCATGATAAATTCTTTGTAATAATGATTTCCTGAGACATAACTAACATGGCTCTACTTGCAATTGTTGCCAGTGGCAGGGCTCCATAGGAACATGATAATTCTCCCATATACTGCAGTTGTAATCCACTGCAGTCTATGGGAGAAGTGATCGGAGGGTTGCATGTTCAAGTCCCCAAGTGGTCAGACAAAAAAGTTTTCAAAAATTAAAATGACTCCCTTTCCTCAAACGCTAAAAACAATAATGGAAGAAAAAATGATTTGCTCATTTTTTTGTTGCTTTGAATAATTTAAACATGGCAATGCAAAGAAAACAGTAATTTTTTTCCCAAGGTTTTTAATTAAAACATATGTTTTATTAAAACAAGAAAAATTATATAAATGTAGTATCGCTGTAATTGTACTGACCTGAAGAATGGAGCTTACAGGTCAGTTTTATTGCATACTCATGTTTAAATAAAAAAGTTGTAGCTCTGGGAAGGCAGGTAATAAAAGACAAAAATGAAAAAAAAAAAACACTGGAAAAGCACTGCATTTTGAAAGGGGGTAAAGTATTGTTACTCACATTGAAAAGAAGAGCTTGTAATCGAAATTTCACAGCAAAAAGCATTGCTGACCCCACTGATCTTCCAGCACTGCCATTCCAGAGTTTATTGAGTCTCCATTGGTGTTCACTTCCTGGCCAGTCATTGGCTGAGGCAAGTCACTGATTGGCTAAGAAGCCATCTTCTGCTATTTCCTGTGTGTCAAACCAGAACCAAGAAGTGAAAACCTCCAGGGACCTAGTAAGCATCCGAAAGGCAGTGGTGGGGGATTGGGGAGGTGGGTACCCCATTCATTACAAATAAAATCCAGCCAGACAACCCCTTTAAAGAGGTTGCCCTGGATTTTTAAAAAAATTTCTCTCCCAAGCTTTACCCGTAAAGAGATCTATCTGCTTCCTGTTGTTCTGCTCTGGTTCCATTCCTCCTGAGCTGCCTTCAATGCAATGGTCTCTGCCTGTCAACTTCTCCATGTGCCCTGCTGCAACCAACGACTGGCCTCAGCGCTGACATGTCCCCAAACGGCACGTCACTGCTGGATCATGTGCCGATTGGTGACCCCATATGTGTGGAAATTGACAGGCAGAGATTGGAAGTGCAGTGAAGACTGCCCAGGAGCCACAGAGTAAGAACAGAATAGCAGGGAGAAGTTAAGTATAGAACTCTTTATGGGTAAAAAAAAATTCTTGAAAAATCTCTTTGAGGCCTTTTTCCACTTGATTAAATAACCAATGAGAAAGTACTAATGATATGATTCAGAATTGCTGCAATTATATGGTCAAGTGTTCTTATTTATACAACACAAAGTAAGTCATTTATCAGTGAATTATTCCAGCAAACAATCATGTAAGTTATCCAGGCCTGACAGCACAATAGCTTCTGTAGGACGGGAGGTGAGCTCTTTCTCTGCATGCATCCCACACAGTCTGCTATAATAAGCTTAGCCAAGCTCAAGGGATAAAGAATATTTGGTCGACTAAAACTTATTTTTACATTCTGAAATGTCTAACCTAAAGGCGGATAGAAAATTCATTGGAGCCAAAGGATTTGGACAAAAACAATGCATTTAAAATAACATGAAATGTTAAAACAGCATGCTAACTGAGCAAATCTCTGTCTTCCTGTGATATAGCCTAGGCTTCATGATATAACATCTTAACAGAGATCTTAGAGCCTCCAGTGCGGAGGGGAACAAAACCTCAGTCTGCAATAAATTTCTGCAACATACCATACTAATGAGAATGAGAGGGCCAAGTGTCATCTGCCACATTTTTTCAGCAGAGTATAGCATGCCTTAAATTTTAAGATCTCCATCATGTGTGTATGGGATTTTTTTTGAAAGCCCATTCACTTGCCAATCATTGCTCTGTATTTTGCTGAAGATTTTCAGAGTGAATCTGTGTGAAACTTCAAGTTACAAATGAGTAATTTAATCTTACTGTTACATTTAGGAGTAATGTAAAGGAAGCATTAATCAATATTGCCACATAGATGTGTACCACCAACCTGATGCCCATAACCTTGAATGGGCTGTGTATGATCTTGATGTGACAGATCTCATCTTCATCTCTCTTGGTAAAATTCTCTGTCTTCCACTGTCCAGAGACTGTGTGCATTTTGCTTGGTTGCTGACAAGGAGTTGGTTCTGTCCATCTATTATAAGGGATGTGTCGTTCATGTCACCTCTAGAAAAGATGATTCTGGGCAATGACAAACAAATTCCAGCCATTAGATAAAGCAATGATAGTTTTACATGGAATGCTGAGGAACAACTGAGATCAGCAGAGCACTAAGAAAACAATTAAGCAGACCTGTCAGTCTGCATGAGGGCGTATGTGAGTTGTGGTGGTAACCTGGTAGCATTGTTTAACAGTATGCTAACCCCTAAATTATCCTTTTCAGGATATGTATTGTTGCTATAGTGCAATAGTATGTTCTGGTTATTTATTAGTGATATATGGTTTCACGTTTTCAAGCTGTAGAGGATTTTCCCATAAAATGCATTCGGAAAGTCTTCAGACCCTTTCACTTTTTCACATTTTGTTATGTTGCAGACTTTTGCTGAAATCAAGTTTTCCCACATCAATCTGCACAAGATACCCCAAAATGAGAAAGTGAGAACAGAATTTTAGAAATGTTTTCTAATTTATTAAAAAGGAAAAACTAAAATTTCACATGGACACAAGTAATCAGATCCTTTGCACTTACACTTGAAATTTAGCTCTGGGTGCCTCGTATTTCTCTTGATCATCTTTTGTTTCTGCACTATGTTTTGAAACTCCTCTGTCTATTTAAGGTCTCATAGCTGACAATGCATATTAACCCCTTAGTGACCAATCCTGTTTGGGCCTTAATGACCAAGCCAGATTTTGGAAATCTGGCATGTGTCACTTTAGCAGATAATACCTTCGTAACGGTTTTGCACATCAAAGTAATTCTGACATTGTTTTCTCGTCACATATTGTACTTTAGTTAGGTGGTAAAATTTTACTGATACAATATGAGTATCTTTATTAAAAAACTTCAAAATCTCAGAAAATTTGTAAAAATTTGCATATTTTCCTATTTTGAAGTGCAATATTTCACATACATACATAAATACTGTTCAATATTTTTATCAGAAATATATTTCCACATCTTTACTTTATTTTGGCTGCACTTACAAAAAACTTTTACTTTTTTTTTTTTATTTAAGAGTCTTACCATTTTAACATTAATTTTAACATTTTTGAAGTACATATTTTTTCCTGCCACAAGCCACGTTTGCAGAGGCTTAAAGTGTCAGAATAATAGACCTCCCCCAAAAGTGACCCCATTTTGAAAACTAGACCCTTTAACAAATTCATCTAAGGGTGTAATGAGTTTTTTGACCCCCTAGTTTTTTGTAGAAATTAATGCAAAGTAGGTGATAAAAAATACATTTTTTATTTTTTACACAAAAGTCTCAATTTAAAGACGTTTTTTTTCTACAGAGCACATGAAAATGAAGAAGTACACCCCAAAATGTATCACCCCATTTCTCCTGTCTTCATAAATATCCCCATTGTGGCCCTAATCTTATGTCTTGGCAAACGGCAGGGCCCAAACATAAAGAGGCACCCAGTGGCTTTCAGAACACAAAATTTGCTTGAAAATGTTTTGGGCCCCACTGCACACTTACAATGGCGTTGAGTTACCAAAACAATAGAAAACCCCCATAAATGACCCCATTTTGAAAACTAGACCCCCTAAGGTATTCATCTAGGGGTGTATTGAGCTCTTAGACCCCCTAGTTTTTTGTAGAATTTAATGCTAAGCAGTTGGAAAAAAAATATTTTCCATTTTTTACACAAAAGTCTCAATTTAAAGACCATTTTTTTCGACAGAGCACATGAAAATGAAGAAGTACACCCCAAAATGTATCACCCCATTTCTCCTGTCTTCAGAAATATCCCCATTGTGGCCCTAATCTTATGTCTTGGCAAACGGCAGGGCCCAAACATGAAGGAGCACCTGGGGCCTTTCAGATAATAAAATGAAAATGGTTCAGTCCCCATTACACAAATATAATGGCGTTGAGTTACCAAAACAATAAAAAACCCCCATAAATGACCCCATTTTGAAAACTAGACTCCCTAAGGTATTCATCTAGGGGTGTAGTGAGCTCTTAGACCCCCTAGTTTTTTGTAGAAATTAATGCTAAGCAGGTGGGAAAAAAAATATTTTTCATTTTTTACACAAAAGTCTCAATTTAAAGACCATTTTTTTCGACAGAGCACATGAAAATGAAGAAGTACACCCCAAAATGTATCACCCCATTTCTCCTGTCTTCAGAAATATCCCTGTTGTGGCCATAATTTTATGTCTTGACAAACGGCAGGGCCCAAACATAAAGGAGCACCAAGTGGCTTTCAAATAATAAATTGAAAATGTTTCAGGCCTCATATAATGACAAGCTGCCATTCAAGGACAGTGACTGGTCGTACAACGTCTCTTTAGCCCCATCAATCCCTATATGAGAGACGAACGTGCTAAGTGACGCGGTGCACCATAACAGGCCCCTGCCCGGCAAGGTAGAAACCGCTATGCACACAATCAACCAGTCACCTACAGAATATATAAAAGGACAGTGTCCAGAACCATCTGTAGACCATCTTTTTGGATCACTAATCCCCAAAATGATATCAGGATTTCTAGACATGTTGTGGGGTGTCCACAAAAAAAAAATCTTAATAAAGCTGTAAGTGTACTTGTGAGGAACAACTCAATCATTAGACATCCTCCAAATAAAAAATATCATACCAATATCATGATATAGTAATGTGAATGGAATTAACAGCTTTGTGTGGCAGGACATAGTCCTAAAAAATGAAATAAGGAAAATTAAGAAAATAAATCAGAAAAGGTAAAACTTGTTCCAATGTCTGAAAATAAATTAGCTCCACAACCTATCCCAAAAGGATCCCTCCCTCCCCGGAAAGCCCACAAACTAAACAGAAAATTAGAATAAATCGACTTCCTGAAAAGACCCCCCACCCACCCTATTTGGTAAAATTAATAATTTGCGACCGTGTGGTATGTCTCAAAACAGGTGTAATTGCAGAGGCCTGGTTGTGATGGGCAACTGGGGCAGTAAATTCGGGTGTCCCTCCTCCTTCCATGTTTGCTACACACCCGGCATCGTTTCTGAGGATATGTCTTGCCGGAAGTGGCAGGGACGGGGTGAGGGAAGTGGCGTTCTGTAAGCCTTTGAACATCCTCAGATTCAAAGGCTTGCCCAGGTGCGGGGGACTCAAACAGGAGACTCTCAACCACCTTCTCCTGGTACTCAAGAAAATTAAGAGTTCCTTGGGCCTTTTTAAATAAAACAAAACTATTATAGGTAGCAATCTGAATGAGGTAGATTGCTACCTTTTTATACCAGGCCCTGTTTTTTCGCTTCACCAGGTAGGGGTGAAGCACCTGGTCCGAGAGGTCTACACCTCCCATAAATTTATTATAATCTACCACACAGACCGGTTTATGTTTGTCAGCGGTAGCCCCCCTCTCCCTAACTGCCACTGTGGTGTCTGCGTGCACGGTAGTGAGCATATGGACATCCTTCCTGTCCTTCCACTTCACTGCAAGCAGCTGGTCACTTGCAAGGGCGAAGGATGTTCCTCTCTCCAAACGCTTGGACACCAGCGGTTGTGGGTATCCCACTCTATTTTTACGGACTGTCCCACAAGCCCCTGTGTTTGCAGCATGGAGGGATTTAAAAAGGGGTATACTGGAATAAAAATTATCGGTGTACACGTGGTACCCTTTGTGCAGGAATGGTGACATTAGATCCCACACAATTTTTCCCGATGTCCCAATATTTTTGGGGCAGCCTGGGGGGTTAAGTTGGGAGTCTTTGCCCTCATAAATTGACAGACCGCAGGTGTAGCCAGTTGTGCTCTCGCACACCTTATATAATTTTACCCCATATCTGGCACGCTTGGAGGGAATATACTGACGGAAGGAAAGGCGGCCTTTAAAACTAAAAAGGGATTCATCAACAGATAGATTTTTATCAGGGGTATATAATTTTAAGAATAAATCCTTAAGGAGGGAAATAAGGGGTCTTAATTTATTTAGGCGGTCGAAGGCTGGGTCAGTTCTGGGGGGGACTTGGGAATTGTCTGAAAAATGCAGAAACCGCATAAGGACTTCATAGCGGTTTCGGGACATGACTGCTGCAAACACAGGGGTTGAGTGGACAGTACTTGCAGCCCAATACGATCGGACAGATGGCTTTTTCACAATGCCCATGCCCAGGGTAAGCCCCAAAAATTTTTTAATTTCAGGGACACTTGTGGGGGTCCACCGTCTTATATAAATAGACGTGGGCTTTTGTACAGCAAACTGGGTGGCGTACAGATTAGTCTGCTGCACAATTAATTCTAGGACTTTATCGTCCACAAATAAATGAAAAAAATCATAAGGGGTAAAATTTGTGACGTCCGTATTAATTTGGGGAGTGGATATAAATTGGGGTATTTGGGGGGAAAATGATGAAGCAGGAACCCAGGTAGTAGAAGGGACGGGACCGCTGGGTGGTGAATGTGCTGAGGTGGTGGCTTCTACCACCATAGGGCTATGGGGTCTGGGGATGGAAGCGGAACTAGACTCCCCGCTATCCGAACATATTTCCGCCTCTGAAGCGGAGTTGTCGGTGGCGGATTCTGAAGCAGAGTTGTCAGAGCATAGACGTTGATATGCCTGCTCCGCACTGAGTAATCTTTGAGCCATTTTTTTTTTTTTTAAAAAAAAGCTCAGAAAGAAAAAATAATTATATTTTTCCCACCCTAAAAATTAAAATAAAACGGACAGTGACAGATGGCCTCTGACCGCTATTGACAGACGGACAGTGACAGCCTTTGACGGCTATTGAGAGACGGACAGTGACAGATGGCCTCTGACCGCAATTGACAGACGGACAGTGACAGCCTCTGACCGCTATTGAGAGACGGACAGTGACAGATGGCCTCTGACCACAATTGACAGACGGACAGTGACAGCCTCTGACCGCTAATGACAGACGGACAGTGACAGATAGCCTCTGACCGCTAATGACAGACGGACAGTGACAGCCTCTGACCGCTAATGACAGACGGACAGTGACAGATGGCCTCTGACCGCCTAATGACGTACGCGCACTGACCGCCAGTAAAGGACGGACAGCTTATCAATGATTTTTCTTTTTTTAACTGTAAATCGCACAGCCAGGACAGAAGTCTGATCTCTCTCTCTCTCTCCTCACAGAACAACTGCAGTGAGGGGAGAGAGAAACACAGCCCATGTCCTGGCTGTGTTTAGTAAATATAATGGAAGTGATCTCCATGATAGGTTTATCATGGAGACCACATGATCAGGGACCAATAATAATGGTCCCTGATGGTTACTGTGCTGAAGGCAGATCTTCAGCACAGTAACACTGCGCATGTCTGCGCCATTTTGTGTTTTTTTTTTTTACTTTATGGGGCATTAAACTTTTTGGGGCCATATTGCCCCGATCGGGGTGCTGGAGGACCCGATCGGGGCATACTGTAATTTACTCTCTCCTCTCCTGAGGAGAGAGATGCGGTGAAACGGTGGCGGCGGCTGGCTTATAGTGTGCGCATGCGCCGGGCCGCCGCCGCCATCTTTGTAGAGGGCAGGGGGGGGAGGAGGCAGGATCGGGACCCAGCTTTCACTTATGGGGAAGCTGGGGGACCCGATCCCTGCACCGGAGGCTTTCTCCCTCCTCTCTTACATGAGAGGAGGGAGAATGTTTAATGCCTGCAGCAATGCCGCTTGTCACGGTCTCTGATCACCGCCCACAGCCCTCAGCTACCTCCGGTAGCTGCGGGCTGTGAGCTGCTGCGCTTTTTTACAGCGCTATCTTGAGCTGAAGTGCCGCCGTAAAAAGGCGGCGCTCCAGCCCAAGGCCCCTTAGTGACCGCCGTAAAAACACGTATGGGTGGTCACTAAGGGGTTAAAGCAAGAACCAAGCCATGAGGAGGAAATAACTGCCTGTAGAGCTCAGAGACAGGATTGTGTGGAGACACATATCTAGAGAAAGGTACAAAAAATTTCTGCTGCACCAAAAGTTCCCAAGAGCACAGGGGCTTCCATAATTCTTAAATGGAAGAAATGTGGAATACCCAGGACTCTTCTTAGAGCTGGCTGCCCCACCAAACTAAGTAATCAGGAGAAAAGGGCTTTGGTAAGCGAGGTGACCAAAAACTCAATGGTCACTCTGACTGAGTGCCAAAGATCCTGTGTGCAGATGGGAAAAACTTCATGAAGGTCAACCATCATTCCAACACTCCACCAATCTGGGCTTTATAGCAGAGTGGCCAGAAAGAAGCCTCTCCTCAGTAAAATACACATGAAAGCCCACCTGGAGTTTGCAAAGCATTCTCAGACTGTGAGAAAAAAATTATCTGGTCTGAGAAAACCAAGATTGAACTTTTTGGCTTCAATTCTAAGCATCATGTCTAGAGGAAACCAGGCAGAGAAGGATGGCAAAAAATTCCCAAATCCAGGTGTGCAAACCTTGTGGCATCATACCCAAGAAGACTGGAGGCTGTAATTGCTGGCAAAGCTGCTCCAGATAAGTCCTTAATGAAGGGCCTGAGTACTTATGTCAATGTAAGATTTTAGTTTTTCCTTTTCAATAAATTAGCAAAGATTTTGAACATTCTATTTTCGTTTTGTCTTTCTAGGTTATTGAATGCAGAATGATAGGAAAAACTTTCAACGCAACATAACAAAATGTGAAAAAAGTGAAAGGGTCCAAAGGCTCTCCAAATGCACTGTATCTATCCAATGATTTATTTCACAAATTTAATTTATAGTTCAAAATTTATAATGAAAAAATCTTCCATAATTTTCTTTTATGTTTCATAGAGAGGTGAGAAGGCCCATACAAAAATTACGATCGAACCTCCCACCTGTCCTTACAAGTTGTGTTACTTGTTCATCTTTCACTCCTATATCTTGTGGTGGGGAGTAATAATATGTCCTTTAGGTTATTTTCACATTTGTCACACAGATTTCTTTGCCAAAATGAGTGTCAAATCTGACCACAATCTGCATCTTAGGAATGTGAATGAGGTATACATAACACTATTCACATGTAGCATAGTTTCCATCAAAACAACCCCATTTAGTTGCAAACACACCTCTTAACCAGCGGCATACATAGAGAAGTAAGGGCCCCATAGCAAGTATCAAACCAGGCCCCCAAACAGGACAGAAGGGTTTCTGCCTAAACCATTTTCAATGACCCCTGGGCCATTTTTCCACTGCCTAATTTGCTATAAATTGTTCCTTTAGAGGGTAGAGTCCAAGTTTTCATCCTCAGTTGAAGAGGTTATCCTAAAGAGAGAACATGAATTCCAGCAGTGCATTGAAAGATGCATGCTCTACAATGCAGCTCCAGATAAAAGAAATATTGAGAGGAAAAGGTAGGCATTATGCATTTCTGGAAGTCTGGGTGACTCTGTGACTAAATAATTGGCTTCAGAGTTTCTAAAACGTGGCTACTTACTCAGCTAGTTCCTAGGCCCTGCTACAAGAGGAAGATGAGGATCAGGAGAACTCAATAGAACTAGAAAGGTTTTCCATATTTCGGCAGTTTTTATTTTTGAGTAAAGATATACCTGAACACCAAGTTCCCTGATTTTTCCATTGCTTATAAAATGCTATCATGTTATTGACTCCAGCTCAGTCAGAAACCAACACTGTTATAAATGCATTTCATGATTTTAGAGCCAAGTTTATTATTATAGTTATGAAACACCAAGGGAAGCTTTTTTAATGTACTTTATTGATCTAGCTTCCTCAGATTTGTGCGTCAGAAATAAAGAGATGTTCCAGAACTGTAGCACGAAAAATTGAATTGGTGTTTTTATTCAACTGACCCAAAATGAAGGGGTAACTGCTTTCAACTAGCTTATATATGGGTTATTTTAAGTCCTTTATAAGTGGGATGCTTTTTTTTCAATTTGTAGCCAAAAGTAAAGCACTTGGATTCTGATTTTGAACTCCATCTGCATGGAGTTTGCATGTTCTACCTGTGTTTATGTGGGTTTCCTCTGGCCACTCTGGTGTCCTCCCAATCTCCAAAAAACATAATTAGAGGTTAATTAGCCCCCTATAAAACAAAATTGACCCTAGTAGGTGATGGGAGCTGAGTGCCTAGCTGGCAGCCACTGACTCACCTGTTTCATGTCATGTACTTACCTGTCAGCGCTATAGTGGCGAGCCCAGCCTCCTTGTTGCAGCATAAGGGGTCATTCCATTGCTGTGGCAACCAGCTCCACTGACAGGCTGGTCAGCCTATCAGGGAGCAGGGACATAAATGCTTCCTGTTAGTGGGAGGTTTAAACAGGCAGCTGCTGGCAACAGGTGCCTGTGATTAGCTTTCTTAGCCTCACTAGCCTGTATTATAGTTTTGGATTTTCCCTGACCTTGCTCCTGACTGCTGATTATTCCTGGGGCACTGACCCCATCTGGTATTTGACTCTGTGCTTGTATCTTATGTTGGTTCTGACGTATCTCTCTGGTTTGGACTGATTTTGACTTAGCGTTTGGATTCTGATCTGGTCCTGACTGGTTTTGACCTCTTTCTGTCTGACTACTCTTTTATCCAAGTAGGTTTAGGCCTCTGCACTTAGCAAAGTTAGGGACCATCGCCAAGTTCTGGGCCACCATTTATATTGTGCAAGTAGGTAGGGACAGTGGTGCAGGTGGAGTACAGGGCTGCACTGTTCCCTACCCTAGGTGACACACCACAATTCCCCCAGTGCTTTGAGCCCTGGAGTGAAAAAGGTGAGTTAAAAATGGTTACTGTTATATTAGCAATAAGATAAAGATATATAAGGATTTCCTCTGTTGCATGTACTGGCTACTTGATTACCCTAAAGAAATACAACAGGGAGTAAAACTGTGTGAAACTGAGTGGAAAACCTAAAAAGGTGTCCAATAAAGAAGTCTTATACAGTAGGTGCACCAGCCTACTACGAGCCCTAAGCTGCCTTTCCCTATGACAGAAAACATGCATGTTTAAAGTGGAGTCAGAGCAGATTTTAAAGGGATTATAACAATAATTTTAAAAAATGAAAAGATATCTAAAGTATGGACCCTATTATTTTAACTATGTAAATTCAAAAAAGCCTGTTCTTCAATGTAATGTTTACCCTTTTAATCTTAATTTTCCTCTGCACTTCTTGCCACAGCCACTCCTCACATGCAGGGGCGTAGCTATAGAGGAAGCGGGGAGGCGGCTGCTTTGGGGCCCGGACTCAGAAGGGGCCCACCCAGGAGGAGGACAAAAGATTTTATTTTAAGGGCCCCCCCAACAGTATTATACAATGACATTATATACAGAGACACTGTAGGAAATGGAAGGAGAAGCTGCTCCTTCCAGGACTTGTTTTTCTGTCTTGCATAACGGGAACCAAACGGATCTGTTATGATTCTCATAGGGTTCTATTATGACGGATCAAAACGGAATGCCTCTAAAGGCTTCCGTTTTGACTTCCGTCTTATGGTTTCCGTTATTTTCCGTTATAACCATGTTATAACGGAAAACACAAACGGAAAGCATAACGCTGATGTGAACCCACCCTTACAATGGTTTCAACATATAAATTTTGTCCTGGAACCAATTAATATTGTAACTTAAGGGACAACTGTATATATAGTTCCAGCACAATATATATATATATATATATATATATATATATATATACAGTACAGACCAAAAGTTTGGACACACCTTCTCATTCAAAGAGTTTTCTGTATTTTCATGACTATGAAAATTGTAGATTCACACTGAAGGCATCAAAACTATGAATTAACACATGTGGAATTATATACTTAACAAAAAGTGTGAAACAACTGAAAATATGTCTTATATTATAGGTTCTTCAAAGTAGCCACCTTTTGCTTTGATTACTGCTTTGCACACTCTTGGCATTCTCTTGAGCATGCCGCTGCAAGATGCTGTGGTAGCCATGCTGGTTGAATGAGAAGGTGTGTCCAAACCTTTGGTCTGTACTGTATATATATATATATATATATATATATATATATATATATATCGTGCTGGAACTGAGAGGCAGAAGGGAGCAGGACCACACATGTGGGTTCTCCACTGAATGTAGGAGTCAGTGGACCAGAATTTCCGCCACAGGAGAAGAGCAGGGGATGTTAAAGAAGAACTTCCGCAAAAAATTGTATTCTCTGACCTGTTAGAAAGCTGCATGATGTAATCTGTAGTTAATGCAATCTTCTTATCAGAGACTGTATTTGTGAGTTATCCCCTCTCTTCTAATTGTAGCTGGGTCATGTGACCAACTCCCTGACCTCCAACTGACCCAGGGCAGGAAGCCAGTTACTGCTATATTCATTCCTATGAGGATCAGAGTGAGGCTCCCATAGGAATGCATAGAGCAATAGACTTCCTGTCCACACATAAGATGCTGTGTTATCTGGTGAGTCTGATTGCTGGTCACATGACACAGATGAGAAGCATCAGGGAGATATAACTCACAAATACAGACACTGGTAAGAAAATGACATTTACTACAGATTACATCATGTACATTTCTAGCAGGACATGGAATAAATTTTTTTGTGGAAGTGCTTTAATGAAGAGGGAAATATACATAAAAAACCTAGCAGTAGTTTATTGCATGTGTATTACAATAATACTTCATTTGAAATGACCTATTCACTGCCTAATGATATTTTTTTTCTAGTAAAACCCCTATTAAGCTGCCAACTTTTGGGGGGTATGGCCACTATGATAAGGGATAGATTTTTCTATCAGGTCACCTATTTCAGGGTAACCATTCTGTAGCATTGTAGGAATAGTTTGTAAGATATTCTAGGGTAAAAACATGGTGTGAACTGTAGACAGACAATACAATCCAGACAAATATACAGATATCTGCATGATCACTGGTACCTTTGCAATCCCTATATCCAGTATATTTGTCCTACTGACAATATAAAGAACAACTATTGAATCAAATAATGTGGCTATGCTTTTCTTTTTTCATTTCCAGTAGACGCATGAATGCTAAACCCTTCCCACATGAAGAGTGTTAGCACAGAACACCTCAGCCACGTGAAATAAACACCCCCCTTTTTGCTCTCTCCACCCATGACTGTGTACACCAGCTGGAGAGACAGGGAACTGATGTAGTGTTCTCTAATTACCGCTCAGCATCAGGAATCTGGATCAAATAAGAAATTCTTTTATCAGAGCTTTTCTGCAGTCAAGGAATCATCAGTTCTAGAGAACAGGGACATTTTGGATGCCACAGAGAGTCTCACTGTGGGTTTTAGACTGTGAATTTCATAGTGGAGATTAATACTTTGCAAAGGCAGTAAGTAAACGAAACGTGATCTAGTGCCGAGGGTTTATATCCTGGCAGCGTGTCCTGGCACAAGACAATTTTAGACGGGTGAGGAAGAATAACAGTGTAGCATTCTGCGGACTGGAGGAGCACTTCTGATAACGAAGCCCCGTGCCACAGGGGACTTGTCCTGGTAAAGTGTCACTAGGTCAGGCAGCATGTGGCAGTCATGCAGAGATCGTACAAGAGAAAGCTAAGAGCTAAATGCAGCCCACTACATGAGTTCGGTGGAGGGGCTTTGGAGCTCAGACAATACAAGTCCATCGATACAAAGAATGCATTAGCTGATGCCGGGGATATTAATTCCAACTCTTCCTGTCCAGAGACAGCTGTGTCAATGCCTGCCAGCCCAGCGAGGACCTACGGCAGAGGTAGGGGCTCTCCCCTCACTGGATATGGTAAATGTCATTTCATTCCTCTATTTATGATGGAAAATTGTCTCATATTATATTGTGTCATTCCAACATTTCTGCTGAAGAAGGTTTTTAGGTCATTTTAAACAGATTGGTATCAACATCTTGGGATAACCCTCTAAGGGTATAGCACTGTATTAAAGTGACATATTGTACATACTACTGCAGTTTGTTCAGATCACACATATACAGCATTCCTCATCTATGTAAATGTGTGTGTTGCAAAATGAGGCGATTCAATAACTGGCAAACAAGGCTTGTTAAAGTTTTAACCATTTTGTAGACAAGACTACTATAGAATCAGAAACTCATTTTCTGGTATTTGGTAGACTTTTGACTGGTGAGTGGATTAAAGACAGACTACTCAATAGTTTACTTTCTGTGAAAATGAATTTGATAGAGTTCCATGTATATATCACCAGGAAGAGGCTTACTGTAGTGTACTTCACTCGGTTTTCTAACAAAAAGGTAACAATGTTCCTCTGGTTTACATTTGTATTTGCTGTATTTATTGTTTATTATAGAGACACTATTTACAAATAATCATATGCTGTATTTTATATATCTACTGATACTTTGCTTTTATACTTTACTTTTATATATTGTATTTACTTTTCAATACTAGGTCCATATGTTTATAACCCCATTCGATCCCTATCGCTATCACACACCAGACATGAGTAAACATATTCTGCTATGATTCATGGTTATATTGGTTATGTAGATGAGTACAGACATTAAAAATATACTGCAGCTCATAACAATACTTGAGCTTGAATCTGACATTGTAGTATACGCTGTCGCTGTAACTTGCTTATCTGCAAATTTTGAAGCTTACAGGGCATTTATGATAATTTTTGACAAGTCATCCTTAGGATTCTAGTATGGCATTTACAAGTTACTGTTCCATAAAGGGATTGATCTACAGAGTTGTAAAGTTTATAATTACATAAAAACTTAATAATCATTATCTGCTAAGCTGGTGTCCCTTTGTATGTTGATCTCTGTTTTCCTGTACTCAGGTATCTAGCATCTGTATGTTCTGCCTTCATGTTTATGAGTCTACTATAAGTGCATACCTCCCAACTTTTGAAAAACACAAAGAGGGACAATATGTGCGGCGCAGCATTTTTTCCATACTACTCCATGCCTCTAACTCCGCCCAAAACATAGATATGTGCACCCTTCACAGTAGTTATGCCAGGTATGTGCCCCTTTCAAAAGAGTTGTGCCCACATTGTGTCCCCTTCACAGTAGTTATGCCCAGATGTGCACTCTTCACAACTGCTATGCCCATATATGCCCCCTTCACAGTAGCTATGCCCAGATGTGCCCACTTCACAGTAGTTTTTGCCAGATATGTTCCTCCTCACAGCAGTTATGGCCAGCTATGTGTCCCCTCACAGAAGTTATGGCAGATATGTGCCTCCTCACAGTAGTTATGCCAGATATATGCCCCCTCAAAGTAGGTATGGCCAGATATATGCCCCCTTCAGAGGAAGTAAAAAAAATAAGAGGAAGTAAAAAAAATTAAAATAAGCAGTAAATACTCACCTAGTTCTCCGATGATCACAGCTCGGCTGCTGGTGCTCCCCAGCAGCAGAATAATGTAATGCATGACCGTACATCGTGCTGCTGCTTGGGAGCGCCAGCAGCTACATGATGAAGGGGGGAGCGGAGGGCTCCCTGCTTCACTATTACAATCAGCTGTCCTTGTGTCCTATGGACACAGAGACAGCTGACAGCAGGACATACCTCACCCATTCCAGGACCACAGGACAGCCTCTGAAATCCGGGACTGTCCCGCCGGTTCTGGGGTGGTTGGGAGGCTTGTAACTGCACCACTAAGTGCACAGTCATAATGTTTGGTTGTCTTACTGTCAAATACCGTAATTACCATCCCAAGCAGTGTATGTGTTTATGCATATTTTCTTTATACTCAAGACAGGGAAAACGTGATAGACAGAGAGAGAGAGAGAGATCTGCAAAACCTCCTGCCTCTATATAAATAATAGCTAATGAGTAAATCAAAGCTAAGTACATTAGGTTTATCTTACTTCAAGCTTTTGTCATTTGCTGTAAGTTGGCATTGTTTGCAATGCCCCCCACCAGTATCCATCATTTTGCTTTAAAACCAGCTTGTTATGCTTATGACAAAAATGGGTGTGCCATGGGTTTCTTGACAGCTTAAAGATATACTCTATTTATACAAAGGGTATTTACAGTATTCCAAAGCTTAAAGGGGTTCTCCGGGAATGATTTTAAATGCTTACCAGAAATTTCTCCTAGAATGTGAGCAGGACTGGTTGTCTACACTTGCACAGCTGACTAGTTGGGTGAATGGGCAGGGCCTCACTACGTATTATATGCTAACACTTGCATATACTAGATATTGGTGAGTTTTCCTGTCAGGCTGCTCAGCCATGATGGCATATCATAGGCAGGATGGCATCATTATGGTCTAATTAAAAGGAATGTAGTTTGTAGTGAGGACCCACCCCCCGAGACAACTCTGTAAGTAGTAGCAACCAATCCTGCCCACATTCTAGGCTACAGTGTCTGTCCTAGTTTATACTGTCTTGGGATAAAGTAGCAACCTGGTAACAGCTTTCCTTTAAAGGGGTTATGTGGGAATGATTCAAAATGTCAGTGAGCAACCTGTCCTAGAATGTAAGCAGGACTGGTTACCACGCCTTACTACACACTGCACTGCTGTACAGTAGATGATAATGATCCTGCCTAAGATATGTCATCATGGCTGAGCAGCCTGACAGGAACTATCACAAATGTGCAGTATATGCAGGTGCCAGAGTATAGTGTGCAGTGAGGCCTCACCACTGTATCCAGCTCTGCAAGTGAGGGAACTTGTCTTGCTTTCATTCTAGGACAGGTTGCTTTTGGCCATTTTAAATCATTCCCAGATTCCCAGAGAACCTCTTTAAGATGGTTTTCTGTGATTTCAAAATGTTATAAAGTTTGGCTCAACATTTAGAAATAATAAACTTTGCAATACACTTACCTTTGGCCTTTGCTGCTACTGGTTTTCCAATGTAAGTACTAATAGGACGTCCATAGTGATGACTTTTTTCAGGTTTGTTTCTTATTGTCAATTGTAGAAAACTGTTATAGTGTGCAATCCTTATACAGTGTCTGTCTTGCCTACAAACCAGCTTGGTATGCTTAGGACAGAACAGCTGCCACTGTAGTTTAACGAGAGCTTAAAGGAAATCTCCACTGCACATTATTTACTCATTCCAATTCCAAAAATCAGGGGAGTTTATCAATCTTAGCTCAAAAGTGAAAAATAACCATCTTTGTTGCTACTGTTATCCATCCATCCTTGCTTAGCTGACATCTGATGACAATCAAGGTTATGAAATGGCAAACTGCTGGTCACAGCACTTATGTTCTGCCAGTAGTTATATAATCAATGTGGCCAATGACTAACTGTCATGGTCACCTGACATGTTAGTAGGAGCATCAAGCTGAGGGACAACAGCAATGACAGGGGTTGCACAAAACAAACAGCAGGGAACTAGAGAAGAATAAGTTAAAAGGGTCTTCCATCACTTATGTATCGATGACCTACACACAGAATAGATCACTGATATCAGATCAGTAGAGATCAGCTGTTTTCACAAGCTCTGGCTCCATAACCAGGCATGGAAAGTATACAGCTCTGTACACTGCATAGAAGCCAATCCTGGCTGCTCCTATTCAGCGCTTCAAAAATCCGGCATAGCCACTACATAATGGACAGAGCTATATTGTTCCGGTACCTGGTCTGTTTCCGGAACTTGTGAAAACAGCTGATCAGCTATGGTGCCAGAAATTGGATTCCAACCGATCTGATACTCTCATAAGGATTGGTCATCAATAGGTAAATCCTAGAAATCCCCTTTATGGTAAGTTTACTGTTATTGTTATTTTACATTTATTATTACTGTAATTTATTTTTTATTTCTCAATTTTGGACACAAATTAATACATGAATACCTGAGGAGCACAAAGTGACCAAAATATGTTCACAGAATATTAACTTTCACTTGAACTCATGAATGGCTTAAACTCATTACCAGATACCATGTGGACCATCTTTAGGTCCTTTTACATTGGCAGATGTTTGGGCCAATTTTCGAGCATGAGTGTTCATACAAGCCTGCATTCTCAATAAATGGCCCATGTAGAGGTGTTGGCGAAAAGCTTGTTTTTCAGCTGGGCCGCTGGTACGATCATTTATGCAGCACAAAATATTGTTTGTTGACAGCACATTGCTGCTGATAAATGAAGGAAATACTATAAGGACCCTTTTATGTGGAGGAATCTTCATTTCCATCAGTGTCCATTAATTAGCTGCAATGATCGCTGCTGTATTGGGGGAATTCGTTGTGGCTACACTCCTTCATTCCCATGCAGTTTCATTGTCATCAGCAAATACCTGTTTACACAAGGCGATGTGTTGCCAACAAAAAAGGACTTTTGATTCCACATGAAAGATGTGATCACTGGACAAAAAAGCATTTGCCCATTTGTGGGGTGATTGGTCATTTACACAGGCCAATTATTAGCAACAAACATTTTATACCAATGAGTGTTCTGATTGGCCTGATCTTTGGCCCATGTAAAAGGATTCTGCAGGCACACACATACTTGGTAGCAAGTATGCATTTTCAATACTGTAGGCATATGCACTTTCACAGCAGTTTGAAGGGATGTGTCATAATCAGTTGGTTTAAAAAAAAAAAACATCAGCATCACCACAGAGGAAAAGCATTACACACTGGCCATTTAAGTCAATGGACTGCCTATGCTCATACTATCAGGTCCTCTACAAAGAAAGAGATGCTTTTTCCTGCTGCTCATTGTTTTGGCTAAAAGATGGTGGCCCTTTGTATATTTATCACCTCTTCTCATGATAGACCATCAATATCAGATTGGTTAGGGTCTGACACCCAGTATCTCTTATGATCAGCTGTTGAAAGGGGCCACAGTGCTTGGTCAAGAACTGCAACCTTTTCCTTGGACTATAATGGAAAATCCATTGGCCACCAGACCTTTTCAAGTGAATGGGACTGAGCTGCAATACCAAGCAAAGCCTCTATACAATGTATGGTGCTGCGCTTGCTATCAGGGTCAGACTGGTCCACCAGAGTATCAAAGGATCCTCTGGTGAGACTAGTCTCTGAAGCCATAGTGTGCCCCAAAGGTCCAACACAAAAATTCCATTTGGAGCTATTTGAAGCTAAACATTTGCCACTTTGGTCTATGGGTCTGATTTATCATTTAGTTTTGCAAAGTTTTTGGGCTTAAAAAGTCTCTATGTATTTACAAATTTATAAATGACACTTTGTCAAATTTTTTGCCCCAAGTAGTGTTTCAATGTCAACTTTGCCACTTTCCCGGCAAGGTTTGGGAGGTGAAGGGCCAGTGGGCCTGCCACATATATGAAAAAAACTGAAATCTACGACAGCCAGGGCCTGGTTTAGATATCAGTATAGGTGCACAAACTGTTAGGTGCAGTCTCTGGCAGCGCACGGGGTTATCATAGACCCGTGTACACCACCAATCCATGATAAATCAGGCCTTTGTCTTTGATTCAAAATTTATTAGACTTTCTTGATGATATAGGGGATGGCCCCTGAAAATAATTTTCTCTGGTGGGCCCAAGGAACCTCCATCCAGCACTGCTTGGTAGAGACCACATTGCTTTTCTAAATGCAGTTGTCCTTTCAAACAGCTGATCGACAGGGATGCCAAAAGTTGATGACATATCCTAAGGATAGATTATCAATATTTAACTCCCAGACACCCCTTAATTTTTTTTCTAATAGGGTATTACAAATACGCTTTATAAGCTAGATAACCCCTTTAGCCTAAAAAAATTCTAACATAATAATGCATGCTAAATTTTAGCATGCACTAAAACACTTAAAAATGAACCCCCTAGGGCTCCCCTTTATTGACAGGATTACACAATGTTGTTTTTTTTCTCATTGTTGGTTTAGTTACTGTCCTAAACCAGAAATCAGCTTCCAGTACAAGTGGTCAAACAATGAAACTTTCCATATGCATTTTCCTATCATCCCTACAATAGCTTACCATTGCTTGTCAAGGCTGCTAACCTTGTGGTTTTTAGCATGCTTATATATTTGACATGTTTGCGATATAAATAAATCAACCTTTATATGTTAGATTGTTTTTTTACTTACAGTACATTATGAAAAATATTTTCTTTTTTCCTTCCAAGGCCAATAAGATAATGGGTTGCATCAAAAGAGGCATAGATGCCCGTGATGAGAACATAGTCCTGCCACTTTACAAATCACTAGTCAGACCACACATGGAGTACTGTGTACAGTTCTGGGCTCCTGTGAACAAGGCAGACATAGCAGAGCTGGAGAGGGTTCAGAGGAGGGCAACTAAATTAATAACTGGAATGGGTGGACTACAGTACCCAGAAAGATTATTAAAATTAGGGTTATTCACTTTAGAAAAAACACGACTGAGGGACGATCTAATAACTATGTATAAATATATCAGGGGTCAGTACAGAGATCTCTCCCATCATCTATTTATCCCCAGGACTGTGATGAGGGGACATCCTCTGTGTCTGGAAGAAAAGATTCTTTACTGTAAGAGCAGTGAGACTATGGAACTCTCTGCCTGAGGAGGTGGTGATGGTGAATTCACTAAAAGAGTTCAAGAGAGGCCTGGATGTATTTCTGCAGTGTAATAATATTACAGGTTATAGTTACTAGAGAAGGGTTGTTGATCCAGGGAGTTATTCTGATTGGAGTCGGGAAGGAATTGTTTTCCCCTAAAGTGAGGAAAATTGGCTTCTACCTGACAGAGGTTTTTTGTCTTCCTCTGGATCAACTTGCAGGATAACAGGCGGAACTGGATGGACAGATGTCATTTTTCAGCCCTATAAACTATGTTACTATGCTATTGTATTTTCCTGCAAATTGGTATTGGCTAGATAAGAGTAGGGAGAGGGTCTGGAAGAAGTATTGCTTTGTTTTTATGTTCTCTATATAAAACTCAATTACGATTATCTGTTAAAAATATATTTTGATTTCACTAATGAAGGAACTCGCCAGTGGCGTTACTACTACTGACTGGGCCCACAGCAAATTTTTGAATGCCGCCCCCACCTCCCCAGCAACTTCTTTGCCACCCCCAACGTGCGTGCAAAGATTGAGCACTCAGACAAGGCATGTCAGCAGTTCCATCCATTTCCTACAGTGTCACTGTATATAATGTCACTGTATAATACTGCTGAGGGGCCCCGACAATAAAATCTTTTAGTCTTCCTCCTGATGGGGCCCTTTGTGGGTCTGGGCCCCAAAGCAGCCGCTTCCCTTGCTTCCCCTATAGCTATGCCCCTGGAACTCGCTACCTTTCTAAATAATTTCTTTACGAATACTGATGACAGTGGGCAGTAGGAGTACAAGATGATTATAGTGAGGGCAGCAGGGGAATTTGATTTGCTGCTGCTGCTGTTAATATCCCCATATACCTTACTGTATTGAGAATGACGGTTCTACCAACAGTTTAAAGGGGTTATCCCATGTAATGAAGTTTCAATTATTGTGTTGTTTATCCCACCACATGCAACTTACTAAATACATGTTGTAATCGATTCCTCCTCCTTTCCTCTCTATTTGCATTTCTTCCTCTGAGTTGTGTACATGAGGTTGCCAATGGTTACGGCCACCGCCGCAATACTGCCGCGGTGGCCGCTCTTGCTCGGTGTCCTCCTCTGTCGTCTTGTAAGCTGGATGGCCAGCTTCACAGGATTGCGCATATTCACGCATGCGCAGTGAGTCTCTTGACCACCTTCGCATATTTATTCCTCTCGCATGATTACACATGGGTGGTCAAACACGCTTGTCCTTTCATTTCTTCATTTGTAAAGTCGGCGCATGCGCGGTCTCTTTGTATCGTGCGCCTCTCCTACTCCTGGCTCAGACATGAGCGCGCACACACATACAGGCGCCAGGGGGATTATGTCAGCAGAGCGCTGATTGGGCTATCACACAAGAGGAAGGTAAATGCCCCCTTACTGAGCAGTTTTTTCAAGAGGAGAGAGCAGCCACGATACGCAACACAGAAGGTGGGATAACCCCTTTAATGTGTAAGGGGAAGTCTGCTGTCTCTTCCCTGAGAAATTATGTCAGGGAAGAGGAGAATTGGCCAAAATTAATATTTTCGCCTGATCCTTTTGTCCTATTAAATAGACATACATGCATGTAAATGAAGATGTACAGTGCTTTGCAAAAGTATTCGGCCCCCTGGAACTTTTCAACCTTTTGCCACATTTCAGGCTTCAAACAAAAAGATATAACATTTGAAATTTTTGGTGAAGAATCAACAACAAGTGGGTCACAATTGTGAAGTGGAACAAAATTTATTGGATCATTTAAACTTTTTTGTAATAATAAAACTGAAAAGTGGGGCGTGCAAAATTATTCGGCCCATTTACTTTCAGTTCAGAAAACTAACTCCAGAAGTTCATTGAGGATCTCTGAATGATCCAATGTTGTCCTAAATGACTGATGAAGATAAATAGAATCCACCTGTGTGTAATCAAGTCTTCGTATAAATGCACCTGCTCTGTGATAGTCTCAGGGTTCTGTTTAAAGCACAGAGAGCATCATGAAGACCAAGGAACACACCAGGCAGGTCCGTGATACTGCTGTGGAGAAGTTTAAAGCCGGATTTGGATACCAAAAGATTTCCCAAGCTTTAAACATCCCAAGGAGCACTGTGCAATCGATCATATTGAAATGGGAGGAGTATCAGACCACTGCAAATCTACCAAGACCCGGTCGTTCCTCTAAACTTTCATCTCAAACAAGGAGAAGACTGATCAGAGATGCAGCCAAGAGGCCCATGATCACTCTAGATGAACTGCAGAGATCTACAGCTGAGGTGGGAGAGTCTGTCCATAGGACAACAATCAGTCGAACATTTCACAAATCTGGCCTTTATGGAAGAGTGGCAAGAAGAAAGCCATTTCTCAAAGATATTCATAAAAAGTCTCGTTTACAGTTTGCCACAAGCCACCTGGGAGACACACCAAACATGTGGAATAAGGTGCTCTGGTCAGATGAAACCAAAATCGAACTTTTTGGAAACAATGCAAAACGATATGTTTGGCGTAAAAGCAACACAGCTCATCACCCTGAACACACCATCCCCACTGTCAAACATGGTGGTGGCAGCATCATGGTTTGGGCCTGCTTTTCATCAGCAGGGACAGGGAAGATGGTTAAAATTGATGGGAAGATGGATGGAGCCAAATACAGGACCATTCTGGATGAAAACCTGTTGGAGTCTGCAAAAGACCTGAGACTAGGACGGAGATTTATCTTCCAACAAGACAATGATCCCAAACAAAGCAAAACCTACAATGGAATGGTTCTTAGAATGGCCAAGTCATAGTCTAGACCTGAATCCAATTCATAATAAGTGGAAAGAGCTGAAAACTGCTGTCCACAAACGCTCTCCATCCAACCTCAAAGAGCTCGAGCTGTTTTGCAAGGAAGAATTGGCAAGAATTTCAGTCTCTAGATGTGCAAAACTGATAGAGACATACTCCAAGCGACTTGCAACTGTAATCGCAGCAAAAGGTGGTGCAACAAAGGATTATTGCAAGGGGGCCGAATAATTTTGCACGCCCCACTTTTCAGTTTTATTATTACAAAAAAGTTTAAAAGATCCAATAAATTTCGTTCCACTTCACAATTGTGACCCACTTGTTGTTGATTCTTCACCAAAAATTTAAAATGTTATATCTTTTTGTTTGAAGCCTGAAATGTGGCAAAAGGTTGAAAAGTTCCAGGGGGCAGAATACTTTCGCAAGGCACTGTATGTGTATGGGTGAATCAAGTAAGGGCTCGTTCACATCACCGTTAGGGCTTCCGTTCAGTCTTTCCGTTATAACATCGTTATAACGGAAAGAAACGGAATCCCTAGGACGGACATCAAAACGGACACCTTTAAGAGGCATTCCGTTTTGATCCGTCATAATAGAAGCCTATGGCCCTGCATAACGGATCCGTCTGGTTGCCGTTATGCTGGACGGAAAACAAAGTCCTGTCGACAGGACTTTGTTTTCCGTCCAGCATAACGGCAACCAGACGGATCCGTTATGCAGGGCCATAGGCTTCTATTATGACGGATCAAAACGGAATGCCTCTTAAAGGTGTCCGTTTTGATGTCCGTCCTAGGGATTCCGTTTCTTTCCGTTATAACGATGTTATAACGGAAAGACTGAACGGAAGCCCTAACGGTGATGTGAACGAGCCCTTAGATAGCTGTTGGCCAACCAGTCGATGAGCCAACAGCCATTGATGGTGTATAGCAAAATATTTTGTGTGAAGTTTAGAGACAACAGTAAAATTGTAGAATTGATTAATTGAATTTGGCATCTGTCTTTATTTAGTGTACTCACTGCTGTTTCTGTAGTGCCAGTGACAACAGTGCCTTTCATGCCCATTCTGCTGTGCATTACTGTTAGGAGACAGTAATGTGCAGTGTTTGCTCTAATTGTCTCTAAAGCCTGATCTCTGTGGATACAGTTACAGATAAGAAAGTAATTGGATCATTTGGGATGCCTCTAAATGGCAAATCTTTATAGAAAGCTGAGAGTTCGCTAGTGATATTCTGCAGTATAAACATTTCACATGTCAGGTATGTGCCGTTGGTACATTTTCAGCTGAAATGCCATTTGTGTATACTGCACATAGTATAGAGCATGCAGCAGGGATGTAGCTATAGGGGGTACAGAGGTAGCAGTTGCTACAAGGCCCAGGAGGCTGAGGGGGCCCAAAGACCCTTGTGCTACATAAAAAGACACCGATATTATATAAAGTGCAGGCTGGTCAAGATACACTGGAGGGGAGGGGTATCGTCAAGAATTTGGCATGGGTGCCGTTTCAATTTTTGCATCAGGCAGCATAAAGGCTATGTGCTTCCCTGCCCCTGGCCACAAAACACTGAGGGAAGGGGGCCCAAGCTGAACTCTTGTACCAGCGCCCATGAGCCTTTAGCTACTCCCCTGGCATGCAGCATTAATATTGTATAGATATAGTCGTAAATAAACTCAGTTCTGTGATTATTTGTATATGTGGCTGGTATAATCACCAGCCTGAACTGGAACACATTTATCTGTTTTTGAGGAAAGGGGGTAGATCACTGTAGTCAATACTGCAGTGCTGGTAGCACAGTGGACTGAAGACAAGGCCATAGATGTTTATTCATCAAAGACATTATACATGGTAGGATGAAAATGGTAAAAAAATGCATTACTTATTATAATGTTTCTGGTTTTTGATTGTTTATTGTGCTTTAGATACAGTACCTCAGACCACATTAATTGCTAGGTATCTGATCGGTGGGGGTGTAACACCGGAACCCCCACTGATCAGCTGTTTGAGAATGTACTGATGCTCCTGTGAGTGTAGCGGCCTTCTCCGTGCTCAAGAACAGTGCCGTACGTTGGATAGTGGCTGTGCTTGGTGTCGCAGCTCAGCCTCATTCACTTGAACGGGGCTCAGCTGCACCTAGGCCATGTGACCGATAAACGTGTCATCACTTGGCCTAGGAAAAGCTGGAGAAGGAAATTTCATTCAGCAGCTGCCTGTTACAATCCCCAGTCAGCTACATATTAAAATATAGAAGTGTGCATGTATACATTTTTTAACTTTAATATTTAGTATTTGACTGCTAGAAATAGTATACACAATCTAATGATATTATTGTACAGAGCACATTGCAGAGAAAGCACTGAGATTAAAGTGGACCTGTCTGAGACCTCTCCCAACATGTCTGTTTCAGTGGATAGTTATATTCCCCATGACATAACAATTCTGGAGCATCTTTTCTCAGCTTTATGTCATTGTTATTTCTCTTTGCAATTCACACATAAAAATATACAGTACCGGTCAAAAGTTTGGACATTTTTTCTTTATTTTTTTTCTACGTTGTAGACTCATATTGAAGACATGAAAACGATGAGGGAACAGATATAGAATAAAGTAGTAAACAAAAAAGTATTAACCACACCAAAATGTGTTTTATATTTTAGATTCTTCAGCTTAGACCCATTTGCTCAATTACACTCTTGGCATTCTCTCAGTCAGCTTCATTAGGTAGTCACCTGGAATGGTTTTCCAACAGTCTTCAGGTGCAAGCTTAACAGAAATAATTAAAAACAAGAATCTTTATTAATATGCATTTAAAAAATCTAGAAAATACAATTAAAATATTCATAACAGTCTTTTTTACATGTAGCTGGACCTTCTTAGGTTAACGGACCAGGGGGTAATATTTTGTATTGTCCACAGGAGTATTTTTATTTTGTTTTAACAAAAGCCCCACCTTTATAGCCAGCAATGCTTCCTACTCTCCCTGTTTACTATAACCCTACTCTTTTCCTATAGTCACATCTCATCAGGGGTCAGGTGGGACAACATGCCAGCATTATTACAATCCGTGCATGACGTTCTGATTCCCGAAGCTTAAGTATGTTGGGGGTCCGTCCATCTGTTGAACACCCACCATCCTCAGGCCAATAAGAGTCAGAAGCATCTCCATTACTTTGCACATCCAAATGGGCCCAAGGAAACCAATGGACTGGGAAGACTTTCCCTATCCCAGTTGCTAGATGCTTGCCGACGGTGATAGGCCAAGTATCAAGAACAGTTGCTACAGATAAAGGTCAATAAAGATCAAGAGGCAGAGTGCATAACCAGGATGATTGATCATTCCAAATAGTAAAGATGGCCCCCAAATGGTAATGGAGAAGTCCCAGATTTTACACTGAGTCATATAGCAGAAATGGAACAGGGGGAGGGCTCCGAGCATCTAATGTAATCCGTCCGAAGCCAAAAACAATTGCTTTTCTTTCTAATTCAGCATGCAGAGAACATCCAGATATAATTATTATTTTAGCTCAATAAAACATGCAAATAGGATATGGGACATGGGATAGGAGCAAGAAAGCTATGATCCAGTATTTCCATGACTGCTTCATTCTAGACTCATGTTGCTGAGGAAGGTCATCTAAGACTGAAATGTCCCTATTCATGAATGGCTACATACTATTATCATATGACATATTCTGGACTTCACTGGATTGTTTGTAAGATTCCGCAAGCTTCCATTGAGTACCGTGGTATCCTCTATTTTGAATATCAGAGGGAACTTGAGCAAATTTTGATATAGGCAAGGAAGCTGGGGTCATTGACCTAAATTAATATATATATATATATATATATATATATATATATATATTTGGAGAATCCACAGTTTATGTGTTTTTTCTTTTATCCCTTCCCAAAGATACTTAAGGACTACCCGCCTCCGAAAGGGCAGCTTATAGTGTCAGGAATAAACACTCAAAATGCCAGTTACTACCTGGACCAGATTCTCAAGCTATTTGTGGTGTCCCTCACTTTATAGGTGAGTGACACCATGGATAAGCTGCAGAAACTGGAGGACCTCACCCTGGAGGAGAACATGTTTCTAGCTAGGCCTAGAGACATTGTACTCCTGAACGATCATATCCCATTTGCATGTTTTATTGGGTTAAATACTAATTATGTCTGGATGTTCTCTGCATGCTGAAGTAGAAAGCAAAGCCATTGTTTTTGGCTTTGTACCGATTAGATGCTCTGAGCCCTCCTCTTGATACTTTTCTAGGCCGTTTTACACTTGTTATATGTTCTATTTCTGCTATTTCTGCTATATGACTCTATCTAGAATCTGGGATTTCTCCATTATCATTTGGGGATCATATATACTATTTGGAATGAATGATCCTCCTGTTTATGTGCCCTGCATCTTGATTTTTAGTTACCTTTTTCTGCTGTGTCACTGCTCATACTTGTAATGTCCTGTCACCAATGATGATGGAATGTCATCTGGAGCCTAGCAACTGGGAAACGGAAGATCCCTCCAGTGCATCGGTTTCCTTGGGCCAATTTGGATGTGCAGTGTAATGGAGACAATTCTGTCTCCTATTCGGCTAAGGATGGGTGGACCCCCGGCCTATTTAAATTCCGGGAATCATAGCTTAGAGTGCGGTCTGTAACAAAGCTGGCATAACGCTGTTAGTCTGAAATATAAATTACAGTTCTCTAACCTGACCCCTGATGAGATTTGACTATGGGAAATGCTTAGGGTCATTGAAAGATGCATATACGTGTCCTGAGGAAAAGTGCAGGAGGTAGAAAATAAATGCTGTAAGTGCACTGTTATCTGAGCAATTGTCTCTAAACCAGTTAAAACTAATCTGGGTGCTCTGGTGCTCTACTTGCATGATTTATGTAGTTGGACTTTTATATGTTATATGCTTGCTTGCATGCAGGGGCAGATTGGGAATTTAAAGTGGCCCATGGAAAAAAAAACTAAAAGTTGCCCTATGTTGTAGGCGGGTGCAGATTGACAGAAGGTGGGACCAACAGGGTCAACTCAAGTAGGTGGGGCCAGAAATACCATAGAAAGCAGTATATTGTGCTGCAATTTTTATTTGGCTCAGTGCAGCACAATATACTGCTCCAGAAAAACCAAATGCCACAGTAGAGCAAAATATACTGCCCCAGTAAAACCAAAAACCTCCTTAGAAGCTGCCCCTCTGTGGTGGCAAGTGCCAACTGCTACATCCTGTCTTCAACCTCTTCCACTTGTCTATAATTAAGATATGGAGAAAGGGGATGAGGATTTGAAACACTGGCAACAGCAGACAGCCAGCCCTATTTTCAGCATTTGGCCTGGTCTTTCAGCGCTACCATACACAGAGGAAAATACAGCACCACATATGTCTTATATCCAATGGCATCTCCTCTGATGTAGATGTTCTCTTTCTGCATCTTCTCCATTCGGACCAGACCGCCATGATGATTTCTTTCAGTTAAGTCTCCTCTGATGTAGACCTTCTCTTTCCTCATCTTCTCCGTTAGGACCAGACAACTTTGTTCTTTCTCTGTATGCTTATATGTCAAATGAGACTGGACTTGTAAGTGATAAGAAGTCTGATATTTGACCTTTAGTTCTGTTTGTTAAAAAATTGATAAAACATACAATTATTTTTAAAAAAGTTAAGCGGGTTAGAATATGACCTTGCAAAAAAATTTTGTTTTTTTTCAAGTATTAAAACACAAGAAAAACTATAAAAATGTGCTATTACTGTGATGGAACTAACTTGCAGCATGTCATTTTTACGGCATAGGGAATGCCACAAAAATGAAACTCATAAAACTATTGTGGATTTCTGTTTTGCCCAATTTAACCCCATCTTGAATTAACTCATGACAAGTCATAGCTTTTAACTGAAAAACATTCTACGTGAAGCTGAGGGAATGCCAAGACTGTGCAAAACTGTTCATGTCTTCAGTACGAATCTGCAATGAAAATAAAATTACATAAAAAACAGACAAGAAAAACTATGAAATGAAAAAGTGTATCCAAACTTTTAACTGGTTCTGTATATCCCCTGAGAAAGCAAAGACCCTGCAGTTGCCCTGAGATCCCCTAAGCAAGCTATAGGCCAGCAGATGCTATAGGCTATTAGATGCAAGATACAGGCTGTCGTAAAAATGTCTATAGAGCCTATTGATGTGCAGCTGTAGGGAATTTAAAGGGAGGGAAATCTATATGAAGGTCTGGCCAAACAGCTGTCTGACGTGGTTGAGAAGGGACCTCCATGCGGCTGAGAACCGCGTAGCTATGCAAGCTGTACTAATGTTTAATTACTTCATTAGAAATAGTTTTTTCAGCTCTCATCGTTAATGGGCAAACGGTTTGTGGGTTACTTTGCAGTCATTAACAAGGAACAATATATAGCCAATCAATTTCTAATGAGTTAATTGCTATGTGGCTGTACACAGAAAGGACTTTTTAAAACATATTAAGAGATATTTTCATAATTGATGTCCAGACCATAATATAAAAAAAAACAAGGAATTGTATTCTCCAGCTGGAATGGTCAGAAAAGAAATGTACATTTTTTCTTTGTATCATTGTGGCCACTTATGTATCAAGACCACATGCGGGTTAGTCAGGCTACTGTATGTGCATTCTCATATGCATTTCATCAATTGAAATGGGTGAAATTGGTGAACTAACCACACAAATCCATCGTGGATTGAGTATGCTGCTGATTTCAAAATGCTAATTTTTTTTTTTAAATTCCATTCTCTTATATGTACTTTGTGACAAGTGATGCTACCATTACAGTCTTTCAGTATTCCAAACTATATACCATCAGTTTTATAGCTTGTTAGGCCTCATAACTGAAAGATATGGAAACCATGGATGAAGGCTTAAAGTGAACTTGTCACATTGAACATGGTGTCTGAGCTGAAGGCAACATGTTATAGAGCAGGAGTAGCTGAGCAGATTGATCTATAGTTTTATGAGAAAAGATTTAGTATAACTTTTCACCTTAATTTTATTCATTTAAATTCCTGCTCATTTTGGGCTTTGAAATCATGGAGGCAGTCCTATCAGTGATTGACAGCCTCCCCTCTATGACTGTGTATAAAGAGATAGCTGTCAATCGCTGATAGGACCGTCTCCTTGACTTCGACACCCAGAATGAGCAGGAATTCAGATGCATGAAATACAAGTTGTACTGAATCTTTTCCCACAAAACTACATATCAATCTGCTCAGCTCCTCCCACTCTATAACATGCTGTCTTCAGCTCAGACACCATGTTCAACGTGACAGATTCTCTTTAAGTTCCCTTTACACAGGCCGACTGAGCAGGCTATCACTGGGAACTAACCTGATAATTCCCCATAACTGCCTGCTTGTTAGAGGAGGTGAGGGCTGCATTACATCCCTTTTACACAGCCTGATCTGTTATCCAGAAGCTATCGTTTTGGGTGTTCTCATCAGTATCATCTTTCTGTTCCATCCCAAATGAAAAAAACTCATACATTTTAATCCCAATGTATTTGAATGAGTTATTTTGAGCATCAGTTGAGCTTAGTTTGTGTCCATTGTGTCAGATTTCATTTATTTTTGATGGGAAAAAAGTGTCATCTGCTGTGTTTTTATCCCCCACAAAATAGTAGAAACATGATGGAAATAAGCCTTCTATTTTTTTTTAATATTGAGGTCAATAAAATGAAACAGAAATGGGTGTTCTATTTGTATCTGTTATTCAGTGTGGTAGATTTATCAAACTGGTGTAAAGTAGAACTGGTTTAGTTGCCCATAGCAACCAATCAGATTCCACCTTTCATTTTTCACTGCTCCTTTGGAAAATGAAAGGTGGAATCTGATTGGTTGCTATGGGCAACTAAGCCAGTTCTACTTTACACCAGTTTGATAAATCTGCCCCAATGTCTTTAACAGATGTAATTTTTTCTTTTTTTTCTATTTCTCTGATGGAACAGAGATACTGAAAACAAAAAGCTGATATAAATGCCTAATAGCGTTTTATTACAGGATGTGATAACACAGATATTATTTGATTAAATGTTGCCATCTATACTCAAAACTATGAAAGGCAAGATTGGAGGCAGAAGATCAGGGGTTACTGGAGAAGTGTCAAAACATATAAACGATTTCTGTGTAGAGTAAGGTAACCCCATTGCCATCCACTGGGAAACCAATTTCATTTTATATAAAGCATTTCTGTTCTTTATGATGTTGTTTGTACTCTAACAGAAAAGTACTGACCTGCCTGTTGCTAGTCATGCTGGTTGGACATGTCCTGCTGGTGAGATTTATGCCTGCTTTCTTGTGATGGTTTATTGTAAAGCAGATGACCCCCTGGAGATGACAGAATCATAAAATCGTTTTACTAGCTTTATCTTTCAGTTTCTCATGATATTTTTCATATTTTTCAGAGACAGATCCTAATAGTGGCAGCTACAATAATCTGTCCAGTGGGACGAGCTACTACAGTTGTGTCAGTCAGATCACTATAGGTAAGAAACAAAGAATCAACATAAAAAAGAAAACAAGAACAGATCAGTACATTCTTAAAGGGGCTTCCAGATACCAGCTGACCGCACAAAACCACTTCACAGTACACACCTGTAGGAGAAATTTGTATTATACTTATCATTCCAAAGTTGTGTGGATCAGCCTCCTGGGAATCCAGTCATGGGATGCTCCTCTACTGAAAATACAGCTTCTGCCGACATCACGTCCTTTACCAGTTTTCCAGCATGGACTATGGATGGGGTATCACTTCCACTGTGGACGGGCCAGGACTATTCTTCGTTCTAGTGCATGCTCAGATGAGGTGGATTCCGTAGTATGTGCATGTGCCAGGGAGAGGAATAGTTCTGGCCCCGTCCATAGTGAAAGTGACATCCTGTTCATAGCCCAGGAAACCTGGTAAAGGATGTGACATCAAATGAAGCTGGATTTTCAGAAGAAGAGCATAACATGACTGGTTTCCTAGGAGGCCAATCCATACAAACTTTCTTCTACAAATGTAGCCAGCATTATTTTGACACCAAAAATGCATTGACGTGTTAGGCTAGTCAAAGTAATGCTGTCTATATCTTCACATGTGTGTACTGTGTAATTAAAGGGAACCTGTCATCAACTTTATGCCCACCTCACTGAGGGCAGTATAAAGTAGTGACAGAAATGCTGATTTCAGCGGTGTATCACTCATGAGCTAAAAGTAAATGGTTGCTGAGAACCAGCATCATAATCATTGCAGCTCAGGCCTTTAAAAGAGTCAAATCTACCGGAGAAGAGTCATGGTTATTCCTAATCTCCTGCACTCCTGCCCATCTGCTGATGATTGTCAGTTCTCTCCTAGAAGGAAAGAGAGAAAACTAAGTAGAAGACTGTCAATCATCAGCAGGTGGGCAGGGAGGGCAGGAATTCATCAATAACCATGACTCTTTTCATGAAGATTTGACTCTTTTCCAGGCTCAGTCTGCAATGTTTGTGATGTTGGTTCTCGGCAACCACTTACTGTTAACTTATAAATGACAAACCGCTGAAATCAACTCACCTGTCTCTACTTTATTCTGCCGTTAGTATGGGTAGCATAAAGGTGATGACAGGTTCCCTTTAAGGCAGCTTTGATGGACCCGCTAACAATACATTTTGAAACAATAATATATTAGGAAACTACTAAATAAGGTTTTGCAGTAGTATATGTACTTATTTAACAGATTGGGATGATTTTGGCCCATAAAAGACATGATTAAAATAGAAAGTTAAGCGAACTGAAGAACTAGTAAAATGCCATATTGTGTGTATTCTGTCCACCTACCTAGGTTTTTTCCAGAGCATGACAGTAAACAGTAAGGTATGCAATTAATTTCAGTATTGGATTTCAGCTGGGCAGTTGTGTTATGTTCTCATTTTCCCACTGCAGTTGATACTTTTGGAACAACAAATTTTGTAAGTATTACTGGTCACTTTCATCTTTAAGCTTAATCCTATTGCCATATCTAACATCTCCCACAATCACAAAGAGGTGGACAGCTGAAAGGATATTTGTATTAGTTTCTTCACAATGTCATATCTTCTGACATGCCCAAAAACACCAAAAAATATAATTGATGGGGAAACAGGGTGCACAGACCCTTAATAAACACTACAAAGGATTGTGCACTTCTTCCAGATATAATGCCTGTCTAAAGGGGCACACTGTAGCTTGACACTCCTGGCACAAAGAGGGCAAAATTATTATTTTGATTGACTATAAACTTTGGCAGTCACACCTCCATACTTGCAACAATCTATAGAAAAAGGGGAAAAAACACAAAACTTAACATCAAATTGTATGAACTTCTTTCGCAATAATGTAAAGCACTGAGCAACAAACCAGAGAAAAGAATTAAATATAAAACTGCACATTAGTAACCGGTCCATGTAAAAGGCCAAATCAAAACTGTGGTAAAAGGAAGTTCCAGCATGGACAAAGTCATGTCCTTCACAACCTCTAGTTTTGACTCTAGTCAAAATTAGATTAAAAAAACAATATGAGGGAACCTCCCGCTGAGCAAGACTAGAGTTTTGTGGTCTGCTGGGCATCTATATGTATATACGTTACAATTCACAAACCGAAAAGAAGACCACAAATAAAGGGTAAAATTATTTTAGCAGCCTAGACAGAAGCTTTTGAGCATCATAAACCCAATAATTTGCGCCATACTATGTGCCAGTATAGTGGTATAGTGACAATACACATCCATGTAATTATTGGAGTCTTTCTACAATACCAATAGCACGATTCAATCCAGGTAAAATACTGGTAAGGCTAGTTTCACACGGACGTTGTGTTTTGCGGTCCGCATATTGCAATGGATGGCATCCGTGTGCATTCCGTATTTTGCGGAACGGAACAGCTGGCCCCTAATAGAACAGTACTATTCTTGTCCGTAATACGGACAAGAATAGAACAGGTTCTATTTTTTTTTTGCGGGCTACGGAACGGAAATACGGATGCGGACAGCACACAGTGTGATGTCCGCATTTTTTGCGGACCCATAGAAATGAATGGGTCCACATCCTATCCGCAAAAAATGCGGATCGGAGCCAGCAAAAAATACTGTCGTGTGAAAGAGGCCTAAGGGACATAAATGATCATACAGTGCCTTGCGAAAGTATTCGGCCCCCCTGGAACTTTTCAACCTTTTGCCACATTTCAGGCTTCAAACAAAAAGATATAACATTTTAAATTTTTGGTGAAGAATCAACAACAAGTGGGTCACAATTGTGAAGTGGAACGAAATTTATTGGATCATTTAAACTTTTTTTGTAATAATAAAACTGAAAAGTGGGGCGTGCAAAATTATTCGGCCCCCTTGCATTAACACTTTGTTGCGCCACCTTTTGCTGCGATTACAGCTGAAATTCACTTGGGGTATGTCTCTATCAGTTTTGCACATCTAGAGACTGAAATTCTTGCCCATTCTTCCTTGCAAAACAGCTCGAGCTCTTTGAGGTTGGATGGAGAGTGTTTGTGAACAGCAGTTTTCAGCTATTTCCACATATTCTCAATTGGATTCAGGTCTGGACTTTGACTTGGCCATTCTAAGACCTGGATACGTTTATTTTTGAACCATTCCATTGTAGATTTTGCTTTATGTTTGGGATCATTGTCTTGTTGGAAGATAAATCTCCGTCCTAGTCTCAGGTCTTCGACATCCATCGTCCCATCAATTTTAACCATCTTCCCTGTCCCTGCTGATGAAAAGCAGGCCCAAACCATGATGCTGCCACCACCATGTTTTGACAGTGGGGATGGTGCGTTCAGGGTGATGAGCTGTGTTGCTTTTACGCCAAACATATAGTTTTGCATTGTTTCCAAAAAAGTTCAATTTTGGTTTCATCTGACCAGAGCATCTTCTTCCACATGTTTGGTGTGTCTCCCAGGTGGCTTGTGGCAAACTGTAAACGAGACTTTTTTATGGATATCTTTGAGAAATGGCTTTCTTCTTGCCACTCTTCCATAAAGGCCAGATTTGTGAAGTGTTCGACTAATTGTTGTCCTATGGACAGACTCTTTCGCCTCAGCTGTAGATCTCTGCAGTTCATCCAGAGTGATCATGGGCCTCTTGGCTGCATCTCTGATCAGTCTTCTCCTTGTTTGAGATGAAAGTTTAGAGGGACGACCAGGTCTTGGTAGATTTTGTTCCACTTCACAATTTAAAATGCTATATATTGTGTGTGTATTCTGTCCACCTACCTAGGTTTTTTTCCAGAGCATGACAATAAACAGTAAGGTATGCAATTAATTTCAGTATTGGATTTCAGCTGGGCAGTTGTGTTATGTTCTCATTTTCCCACTGCAGTTGATACTTTTGGAACAACAAATTTTGTAAGTATTACTGGACACTTTCATCTTTAAGCTTAATCCTATTGCCATATCTAACATCTCCCACAATCACAAAGAGGTGGACAGCTGAAAGGATATTTGTATTAGTTTCTTCACAATGTCATATCTTCTGACATGCCCAAAAACACCAAAAATATAATTGATGGGGAAACAGGGTGCACAGACCCTTAATAAACACTACAAAGGATTGTGCACTTCTTCCAGATATCTTTTTGTTTGAAGCCTGAAATGTGGCAAAAGGTTGAAAAGTTCCAGGGGGCCGAATACTTTCGCAAGGCGCTGTAATTCTGACATAGATTTCAACTAAACTTGCTAAAATGCAGAATTCTAATAGTTTGCTTCCTAAATTCTAGGTTTTGAAGTTAATGGACCAGTTGCAATAGGAATCTCACATTGGAAACCTCCATATGTTCACAATGAAACATACCATCCATTTGAACAATCCCAGCATGATCCTGAAGTCCCAGCAGCTCCAATGTCTTGCTCCTTTCTTACACAGATGGATGTATCAGCATCTTTGTCATGTCCAACCTCCCTGTCCATTATTCCTGCGGTCCCTCGCAGCAGCAGCCAAGATACCCTAAGTCAAGACTCAGAAGCTAATCGGGGTAAGGCTTTATATTTCTTCATAAACCTGTACTATGGTACGCTGATATGAGTAGTGTTGGTTACTCATGTATGGAACTGCTATTGATAAAAGTGGAGGGATTGCCCCCTGAAGTAGTTTTCATACACTAGACCTGCCGTCTTTGTACTTGATTAATTTTAAAGCTAATACTAACAATTGTGACAACAAAATTAAAAGTTTCACTGACATTAAAGGGAATGTCTCATACAAAAGTACCTATTGTTTAAATCAAGCTTTTATGTTAACCAGTTCCCGACCACTCATAGACTACCGTATTTTTCGCTTTATAAGATGCACCTGATGATAAGACGCACCCCAGATTTTAGAGTAGGAAAATAAGAAAAAAATATTTTTCATCACACCTCATATCAGACCCCTCATAAATTTCAGGACATCACATCAGACCCCCATATCAGCCCTCCATGTCAGAACCCCATCAGCCCTCCATGTCACACCCTCTTCAGACCTCAGATCAGCCCACTGTGCCCCCATATCAGCCCACTGTACCCCCATCAGACCTTAGATCAGCCCACTGTGCCCCCATATTAGCCCACTGTGCCCCCAGCAGACCTCAGATCAGCCCCCATATCAGCCCCCTGTGCCCCCATCAGACCTCAGATCAGCCCATCAGCCCCCATATTAGACAAATGTGCCCCCATCAGACCTCAGATCAGCCCCCATATCAGCCCCCTCTATCCCCATCAGACCTCAGATCAGCCCATAAGCCCACATATTAAATGAATATGCCCCCATCAGACCTCAGATCAGCCCACCCAGCCCATAAGGATAAAATAAAAACCTCTCTTACCTGTCCTGCACCGTGGCCCTACTCCGGCACTCCTCTGGCTTCTACACGGTGAGGACAGTGCAGAACCGGCCCGGGAAGACAGAGGAGCTCCGGACCAGGAGCGGAGCTGCGGTGCCGAACAGGTAAGAGAGGTTTTTATTTTATCCTTATGGGCTGGGTGGGCTGATCTGAGGTCTGATGGGGGTCCCGGCACCTTATACATACAAGTGAGCGCTTCTATAATGGAAGCGCTCACTTATATTCGCTTTATAAGACGCACTGCAATTTTTCCCCTACTTTTGGGGGGAACAAAGTGCGTCTTTAAAGCGAAAAATACGGTATTTACTTCTGGGTGTACATATCTCTGCACGGATGTTTTAAAACATCTGTACAGAGATCATAGCTGCACTCTAATTGTGCAGCTGCTGGGGTGGGGAGCCCACTGTTAGTGACAGCAAGGTTCCCCATAGAGAAGGCAGATGTGTTTTTGTTTTTAATAATCCCTGCCTTCCCTATCTCTCTATACACAGCGCACAATGAGCACTGTGTATAGTGATCAAGAAGTGCGGTGCCACTTCCTGATCTGGCGCTAGGGGCCAGAATTCTGCCACTTCCATGTGACTGCCAGGGACCTTATGGGGGACACAAAGTGCAAAAAAAAAAAAGGGTTTTATAAAAATAAAATAAAAGTTTCAAGTGTGAAACACTCTTTCCCTTCATCAAACCATTTATTATTATAAAAAAATGGAAAAAATAAAATATTTTTAGATATTAGGTATCGCCGCTTCCATAGCGATCAGCTTAATAAAAATATCACATGATCTCCCTGTCAGGTAAATACCGTAAAAAATAAATAAAGTTGTATGTATCCCAAAATGGTACCAAAGAAAACGTCACCTTATCCTGCAAAAAAAATGAGCACTCACACAAGACAATTACCAGAAAGTTATGACTTTCTGAAAATGGAGACACAAAAACATGATTTTATTTTTCAAAAATGCTTTTATTGTGTAGCAAAACAAACAAAAAAGTATATACAATTAGCATCTCGTAATCGTACTGACCAGCACAATAAAGTTAACATGGTGTTTTTTCCTCACAGTGCACGGTGTACCACAAAAGCAGTGCTGCCTTTTCATTATCCTCCTTCCCAAAAAGCAAAATAAATAAAAAGATCTTCACACAGCTCCATCCAGAGAAAAGTAAAAAAACATATGCTTCAGTCAGAATCTGCCCTCCAAAAATCATATGTAGCTTCTTCCCTTCTGAGCCCTGCAGTGTGCCCACACAGCAGCTTATGGGGTATTTTTGAGAACTGCATAAAAATGGCAATAAATATTGAGGTTTGTTTTGCTGTTAACCCTTGATGTGCTGAATTTCATCTCCATCTTGCTTTAATTCCTGTGGAACACCTAAAGGGTTAACACAGTTTCTAAAATCTGTTCTAAAAATACTTTTACTTATACTCAAAGTCACTTCAAAATTGAATTGAAGTCACTTCAAAATTGAAGTTAGTTTCGGAAATTTTCTTGAAAATTTGAAAAATAGCTTATAAAATTCTAAGTCTTCTAATGTCCTAAAAACAAAATTATGTTTACAAGGTACAGTATGACTATCTGTCTTAAATTCAGAGAAATTCAAACTTAGAAAATTAGTAATTTTTGCAAATTTTCTGTATATTTTGCAATTTTATTTTTATAAATAATGGTAAAACTCAAATTTACCACTAGCATGAAGTATGATGTGTCACGAGAAAACAGTCTCAGAATCACTTGGATAAGTAAAAGCATTACAGAGTTATTACTGCATAAAGTGAAACAGCAGATTTGCAAAATTAGGCTTGGTCAGGAAGGTGAAAACTGGCTCGATCTGGAAGTGGTTAAACATATTTTTAAAGAACTTTTGTTAATATTAGCTTAGCATTAGCTTACCTTGGCATAGCAGCCACCACCGCATAACAGTACACCGTGGATGGGTAAAGTAAACTGTATGTTAAGTTTTGTGAAATCCATTAACAAAGTTATGTGAAACTCATTAATAGGATTAACTGGTGGACTATCCAACTAACAACTTATAGAACGCACTGACATGTTATTGTGTGTTCCGGTATACTGAATCTGGCACTTCAATACTACTTCAGTGCACTGGACAATGCAAGCTTATATGAGCCATTTCAGCCTATCTATGTGAACTTTGATTGGTGCTATATATCTTTAAAGGGCTTATATGCGCATTATATATCCTCAAAAGAAAATCTAGAAGCTTCCATATGCTTATTCACTGAGAATAAATATGTTGGTGATCATATTTATGAACAGTAACTAAGCAGCAGCTGTGGACAACAAACCTGATTGCATTTGGACCCCTTTTTATCCAGTATTTTTTATTTAGTATTTTATTTTGTATTAGTATTTTTATATTTTATATTTGTTGTTCTTGGTTTTATGGTGGATATTAAAATGTATTTCTTTATGTGGCCAGATTCCTTGTGATATTACTGCTAAAAAGATAATTGTCCAGATATTTGTGTGCCCTTCACCTAATCAGTTAGCATGTACTATATGATCTCTGATTTTATTTTTGACACTAATCATGAGATAACAACTTTAATTATACTGATTCCATCATAGCATCAGATTAGCAGAGCAGGTCTTTAGTCAGGGGCGTTGCTAGGGTCTCAAAAGATCCGGGGCCCAAGCCCCAATGAATATGGCCCAATTCTCTATGTCGACCCTCGCCCCAACCCTGCTATACAGCAGCACTTACCTCTCACATCCAGGGCCTCCAGGTGACATCTCCTCTGATGTAGATCTTCTCTGTCATCATCTTCTCCATTCGGCCCGGACAACTTCTGTCAGCCATCTCGTCTCTGCAGAGTGTGACACATGGACATCTTAGTTTCATTTCTATCATCCCCCAACCTGGAGCCCCCATAGCCTTATCCTGTTGCTCGCTGTGCCCTCTAATACCTCCAAATACTATCCTGGAGAAATATCAGTGCCCCCCATAGTAATAGTCCTACCAGTAGTAATTCCATCATTAGTAACACTGCACCCTACAGTGACCCCAGTACTGATAATGCTCCCCAAGATTGTCCCCATTCATAGAAGAGTCTTCCAGTATTAATAATGCCCTCACAGAGCCCCCAGTAGTAATAAGGCCCCCTATTGTTCCCCCATTGGTAATAAAGCTCTCTACAGACCCCTCAGTAGTAATAAGGCCCCCCATAGTGCTCTTAGTTGAAATAAGGCGGATCTATAAGTCTCTCCTATAAAGCCCCCAGTAGTAATAAGAACGCCTAATGTCCCCTGGATTTATAATACCCCTACAGTGCCCCCATTTATATTGCTCTGCCTACTGTTATAATGCTCACCCTGAAGTACCCGCTGTAGTTATATTCCTCCCTTTAGTGTCCTCAGAAATTATAATTCCTCAGCCTCTTCACCATACAGTCCCATGTAAATAAAGCTATTTCCCTCCTCTGTAAATCACATCACACCATCTCTCCAGCCCCCTCCAATATACAGTTCCATGTAAATAACATTCCTCTCTATCTACAGCCCCCTCCAAATACAGTCCCATGTAAATAACATCATTCCCACCCATAGCCGTCATCAACATACAGTCCTATGTAAATATCACTCCCTCCGACAGCCGCCTTCAACATACAGTCCCATGTAAATAACTTCACTTCCTTCCCACAGCCACCTCCAACATGCAGTCCCATGTAAATAACATCACTCCACCCCACAGTCCCATGTAAAAAAAATAAACCTGCCCTCAGCCACCTCCAACATGCAGTCCCATGTAAATAACAAGCAGCGTTTTAGTGTCCGCCTCCAAAACGGAATGGAGACTGAACTGAAGCAAACTGAAGCAAAACTGATGCATTCTGAATGGATCCTTTTCCATTCAGAATGCATTAGGGCAAAACTGATCAGTTTTGGACTGTTTATGTGAGCCTATGACGGATCTCACAAACGGATCCTTACAACGCAAGTGTGAAAGTAGACTAAGGCTAGTTTCACACCTGCGGCAGGGGACTCCGGCAGGCTGTTCCCACACGTGCACCTGCGGCAGCTTGGATCCAGCGGGCTGTTCACCCGTCGGAACAGCCTGCCGGAGTCCCATGCCGCAGGTGTGAAAGCACCCTAACAGAACCCTGCCCAAGTCAGCTCCAACACACAGTCCCATGATAGCATCCCTCCCTTCTGCCCTAACATACAGTCCCAGTTAAATAACCACAACTCCCAGCATCCCTCTGCTTCTCCCTTCACTTACCTCTTCTGATGTAGCAGTGCTCACTGCAGCTTCTTCCCCACAATTCTCCTCTTTAGTTTAGAAGACAGGGGTTGAAAATGACCTGTGATGATGTCACAGTCATGTGACCAGTGCAGTATTGGACGGCACTGATCACATGACCTGTGATGATGTCATCACAGGTCCTACATATCTTGCAGTGTATTAGATTCAATTGTACTGCCGTCCTGAGGACGGCAATACAATTGTATCTGTCTAACAGGCAGGACATTCGGGGCCTGGGGGAAAACATCAGGGGCCCAGGCCCCGAATGTTTTTTTTTTTTTTTTTTAATAAATCTCTTTTTATTAGTTTTAAATTTTAAAGGCAAATAACAACACACAACATGTGTCTTACAAGATATACAGTACAGCACATAAAGACTTACATAGCTTCAGGTTTATTTGAGATGGCCTGGGAGGGTAGAAAAGCCCCCCTGACCACCCCTACTAATGATGGAACAATGACGAACCAAAAGCAGACAATATAATAGTTTAGGTAAATAAGAAATACTCTACTAAACAGTAATCAAACATAGGTCAGAAAGTGACCTTGAAAATGCAAACATTCCATGGACCTACAATGTCCATGACAGGACTTGGAACGCACGGGGGAAACCTCTGTA
>ONZH01020585.1:0-19776 GCA_900303285.1 Rhinella marina | reverse complement strand
TGCTGCTCTTTGCAGTGTAAACTTACAGTACGTGAAACCAATGACCCCTCCAACACTACAGCAAGAGCTATACAAGATTATCAGAGCTAGTAGGTGGGCTCTCATCGCAAATACACTTTTTAGGTCTAACTTAGTATTTGAACATATTTGAAGATGGCATCCGTGTTTCCTTCTGTACTTAGCATAGTACTTTAAAAAAGTAAGCAATGTAAAGAAATACAGAAAGAGAGTCTATAAATTCAGGTCCCACCGAGATTTGAACTCGGATCGCTGGATTCAAAGTCCAGAGTGCTAACCATTACACCATGGAACCCAACATGAAGGAATTGTTTTGATGGTTCTCTATGGTGTTTCATAGTGGATTATATTAGAACCTACAAACTTAAGACTAGAAAAATTGCCTATTTACTCTTAACACACACAGGCTAATGTACTAAAATACAAATCAGTCCAGTGACTCAAGTTGACATCTTCTCTGATTGGAGTGGTTGATTTTCCCTTTACTTCTCCATCAGGCCCAGAGTGCCATGATAACGTCTCCTGTCCATGGCAAATCTTATACTTAGTTTCTATTTTACATTTAAAATGGATAATATAGGAATATGTAGATGTTGCAGGAAGTAACAATGAGAATAAGAGAAGGCAATTGCAATGGGAGATATTTTGGGTTTCAAAAATTGATACTGTTGCACCTAGAGGGGTGAACCAGGGGTGTCATTTCAAAATGTTCTTCTGAACAGTTTGTGAAATTATGTTTTTATTTTGTCATATGTATTGTAATATAAAGTGACCCATTAGGAGCTAGATTGTATTTTTACACCTTGATTTTCTAGCTCCATCTCTCCACCCTCTACCTAAAACTCCCACCTGACACCTATTTAACGGTGCTTTATCTTTTGCCCATCACTATGCCTGCAGCTACCCCAGGTGTCCACATTCCTGTACCCTCTGTTTTGTACAGTGCCCCCAAATACCTTCCTAACTAGTTATTCCAAAAACAATACTTTCAAACAGTACCCCAGAAGGAAATAGTTCCCCACACATTCATTTTCCCATTTTGTGCCCTACACAGTAACTTAGCACGCTTAATGTCATGAACAAAGTAATAGTGTCCTCTTTAAACCTTGACACAGGGTAACAATGCCCCATTTGTGGGCCCCAATAATAGTGCACCGCATTGCTCCCAAAAGCAATTCGGACGGCAACATGGTAAAAGTCTGCAATTTGACTCCCTATAGGCCTTATTCCTTTTTTTATGTTATTTCATTGCTAGCTGCTGCTCTTTGCAGTGTAAACTTACAGTACGTGAAACCAATGACCCCTCCAACACTACAGCAAGACCTATACAAGATTATCAGAGCTAGTAGGTGGGCTCTCATCGCAAATACACTTTTTAGGTCTAACTTAGTATTTGAACATATTTGAAGATGGCATCCGTGTTTCCTTCTGTACTTAGCATAGTACTTTAAAAAAGTAAGCAATGTAAAGAAATACAGAAAGAGAGTCTATAAATTCAGGTCCCACCGAGATTTGAACTCGGATCGCTGGATTCAAAGTCCAGAGTGCTAACCATTACACCATGGAACCCAACATGAAGGAATTGTTTTGATGGTTCTCTATGGTGTTTCATAGTGGATTATATTAGAACCTACAAACTTAAGACTAGAAAAATTGCCTATTTACTCTTAACACACACAGGCTAATGTACTAAAATACAAATCAGTCCAGTGACTCAAGTTGACATCTTCTCTGATTGGAGTGGTTGATTTTCCCTTTACTTCTCCATCAGGCCCAGAGTGCCATGATAACGTCTCCTGTCCATGGCAAATCTTATACTTAGTTTCTATTTTACATTTAAAATGGATAATATAGGAATATGTAGATGTTGCAGGAAGTAACAATGAGAATAAGAGAAGGCAATTGCAATGGGAGATATTTTGGGTTTCAAAAATTGATACTGTTGCACCTAGAGGGGTGAACCAGGGGTGTCATTTCAAAATGTTCTTCTGAACAGTTTGTGAAATTATGTTTTTAATTTGTCATATGTATTGTAATATAAAGTGACCCATTAGGAGCTAGATTGTATTTTTACACCTTGATTTTCTAGCTCCATCTCTCCACCCTCTACCTAAAACTCCCACCTGACACCTATTTAACGGTGCTTTATCTTTTGCCCATCACTATGCCTGCAGCTACTCCAGGTGTCCACATTCCTGTACCCTCTGTTTTGTACAGTGCCCCCAAATACCTTCCTAACTAGTTATTCCAAAAACAATACTTTCAAACAGTACCCCAGAAGGAAATAGTTCCCCACACATTCATTTTCCCATTTTGTGCCCTACACAGTAACTTAGCACGCTTAATATCATGAACAAAGTAATAGTGTCCTCTTTAAACCTTGACACAGGGTAACAATGCCCCATTTGTGGGCCCCAATAATAGTGCACCGCATTGCTCCCAAAAGCAATTCGGACGGCAACAAGGTAAAAGTCTGCAATTTGACTCCCTATAGGCCTTATTCCTTTTTTTATGTTATTTCATTGCTAGCTGCTGCTCTTTGCAGTGTAAACTTACAGTACGTGAAACCAATGACCCCTCCAACACTACAGCAAGACCTATACAAGATTATCAGAGCTAGTAGGTGGGCTCTCATCGCAAATACACTTTTTAGGTCTAACTTAGTATTTGAACATATTTGAAGATGGCATCCGTGTTTCCTTCTGTACTTAGCATAGTACTTTAAAAAAGTAAGCAATGTAAAGAAATACAGAAAGAGAGTCTATAAATTCAGGTCCCACCGAGATTTGAACTCGGATCGCTGGATTCAAAGTCCAGAGTGCTAACCATTACACCATGGAACCCAACATGAAGGAATCATTTGATGGTTCTCTATGGTGTTTCATAGTGGATTATATTAGAACCTACAAACTTAAGACTAGAAAAATTGCCTATTTACTCTTAACACACACAGGCTAATGTACTAAAATACAAATCAGTCCAGTGACTCAAGTTGACATCTTCTCTGATTGGAGTGGTTGATTTTCCCTTTACTTCTCCATCAGGCCCAGAGTGCCATGATAACGTCTCCTGTCCATGGCAAATCTTATACTTAGTTTCTATTTTACATTTAAAATGGATAATATAGGAATATGTAGATGTTGCAGGAAGTAACAATGAGAATAAGAGAAGGCTATTGCAATGGGAGATATTTTGGGTTTCAAAAATTGATACTGTTGCACCTAGAGGGGTGAACCAGGGGTGTCATTTCAAAATGTTCTTGTGAACAGTCTTTGAAATTATGTTTTTAACTTGTCATATGTATTGTAATATAAAGTGACCCATTAGGAGCTAGATTGAATTTTTACACCTTGATTTTCTAGCTCCATCTCTCCACCCTCTACCTAAAACTCCCACCTGACACCTATTTAACGGTGCTTTATCTTTTGCCCATCACTATGCCTGCAGCTACTCCAGGTGTCCACATTCCTGTACCCTCTGTTTTGTACAGTGCCCCCAAATACCTTCCTAACTAGTTATTCCAAAAACAATACTTTCAAACAGTACCCCAGAAGGAAATAGTTCCCCACACATACATTTTCTCATTTTGTGCCCTACACAGTAACTTAGCACGCTTAATATCATGAACACAGGAATAGTGTCCTCTTTAAACCTTGACACAGGGTAACAATGCCCCATTTGTGGGCCCCAATAATAGTGCACCGCATTGCTCCCAAAAGCAATTCGGACGGCAACAAGGTAAAAGTCTGCATTTGACTCCCTATAGGCCTTATTCCTTTTTTTATGTTATTTCATTGCTAGCTGCTGCTCTTTGCAGTGTAAACTTACAGTACGTGAAACCAATGACCCCTCAAACATTACAGCAAGACCTATACAAGATTATCAGAGCTAGTAGGTGGGCTCTCATCGCAAATACACTTTTTAGGTCTAACTTAGTATTTGAACATAATTGAAGATGGCATCCGTGTTTCCTTATGTACTTAGCATAGTACTTTAAAAAAGTAAGCAATGTAAAGAAATACAGAAGGAGAGTCTATAAACTCAGGTCCCACCGAGATTTGAACTTGGAACGCTGGATTCAAAGTCCAGAGTGCTAACCATTACACCATGAAACCCAACATGATGGAATCCACTTGATGGTTCTCTATGGTGTTTCATAGTGGATTACATTAGAACCTACAAACTTAAGACTAGAAAAATTGCCTATTTACTCTTAACACACACAGGCTAATGTACTAAAATACAAATCAGTCCAGTGACTCAAGTTGACATCTTCTCTGATTGGAGTGGTTGATTTTGCCTTTACTTTTCCTTCAGGCCCAGAGTGCCATGATAACGTCTCCTGTCCATGGCAAATCTTATACTTAGTTTCTATTTTACATTTAAAATGGATAATATAGGAATATGTAGATATTGCAGGAAGTAACAATGAGAATAAGAGAAGGCAATTGCAATGGGAGATATTTTGGGTTTCAAAAATTGATACGGTTGCACCTAGAGGGGTGAACCAGGGGTGTCATTTCAAAATGTTCTTCTGAACAGTTTGTGAAATTATGTTTTTATTTTGTCATATGTATTGTAATATAAAGTGACCCATTAGGAGCTAGATTGTATTTTTACACCTTGATTTTCTAGCTCCATCTCTCCACTCTCTACCTAAAACTCCCACCTGACACCTATTTAACGGTGCTTTATCTTTTGCCCATCACTATGCCTGCAGCTACTCCAGGTGTCCACATTCCTGTACCCTCTGTTTTGTACAGTGCCCCCAAATACCTTCCTAACTAGTTATTCCAAAAACAATACTTTCAAACAGTACCCCAGAAGGAAATAGTTCCCCACACATTCATTTTCCCATTTTGTGCCCTACACAGTAACTTAGCACGCTTAATGTCTTGAACACAGTAATAGTGTCCTCTTTTAACCTTGACACAGGGTTACACTGGGTTTCAAAAATTGATACTGTTGCACCTAGAGGGGTGAACCAGGGGTGTCATTTCAAAATATTCTTCTGAACAGTTTGTGAAATTATGTTTTTAATTTGTCATATGTATTGTAATTAGAGATAATCTTTTCCTGTTTTGTCTGACATCACAACTGCAGAGCATGAAACTTACTATATGGAAGTATGAAGAGGACACTATTATTGTGTTCATGCCACGGAAGATGAATGTGTGCGGAACCTTCTGGGGTAATGTTTGAAACTATTATCTTCAAGGTATCTATAGATCAAACATCATTATTTCTTCAGTAAAGTATTTGAGTGATACTTTACAACAAATCAGGTGAAGGAATGTTGGCTCCCGGGCAGCTACAGGTATAGTGATTGAGAAATAAGTAGGAAGTACTTATAAACAGGTGGCAGGGTTTGAATAGAGGATGTAGAATAGTAAGAGAAGGAGCTGGAAACGCAAGGCGCTAAAGATGTCTTTTCAGCAAACTCTGCAGAGAATTGTCACAGTCAGGAGCAGTTGTCATGGAAGTCTGGGCCTGATGAAGTATCAATGGGAAAGTTAAAGGCTCCAATCCCAGATGATGTCAACTTGGGTCACTGGATTGAATTGTATTTTAGTACATTAGCCTTTGTGCAAAAAGTAAATAGACAATTTTTCAGTCTTATCTAAGTCGGCGCTTATAACATTCCGTATTACAAGACATGATGGTCTAAAAATCATGGGGGGCATGTTGCGTGTGTAATGGTTAGCGCTCTGGACTCTGAATCCAGCCATCCCAGTTCAAATCTTGGTGGGTCTTAACTCTTGAAATTCTTCTTCTTTTTTACTTTCTTAGCATTGCTCCTTTGTTACATTACAATGCAATTCAACATGATTATATTTCAACTCACTTACGAACTTCTGTATTTCACAATTGAAATTTTTTTTTTTTTACTAAGTTCACCATAACTTTACATTAAACCAGCTCACTGAACACAATATTGAAAATGAAAAAAGGGCAACTCATGCCTAGAATCAAGGCAGGAAACTCATTTGCAACCAGGAGCCCATCTGCCAACCATATGTTAGGGTAAAATCGGCCAATGCCACCAATATTGTTAAAAGATAAACAGATCAACAAATTAGGTAGCACCTAACGTTTTAAATTCTTGTTCTTTAATGCTTTCTTTGCATTGCTTTCTTTTTACAGTGAAAAATTATTCAATTTGACTCCATTTCTACCCAGTTATGAGTTTTGATATTTCAGTACAGGGAGAAAATGGGTTTTTACCAGCTTTATCATAACTCTACATTATACCAGCTAACTGAAAACACCTTTGAGAACTGAAAGGCCATATTACAATTAGGATCAAGACAGAAGACTCAAATGCGTTGAAGAACCCAACTGCCAAACTAAACATCGCTGTGAACTGGGTTCGAACCTGTGCGGGAACATCCCATTGGATTTTGAATCCAACGCCTTAACCACTCAGCCATCACAGCCTACCGTTAGGTTGGACTCTCTATGCTGCTGTCATGGCTGCCTTTTGTAGCCTTATTGGTAGGTGGAAAATCACCCTATCACTATGTAGCCCCTCTTGCTCTCAAGGCATAAAAACCACTTCCTTTTTATAGACCACAATGGTTTTTGCTCTGGACAGTCAAGATAAATAGGTGGCTGATTTTTCTCATATTGCCAGTGTCTTATCAAGCGTAACACTCTATGTATTTAGAAATAATAAATAGATGCTAAGAAATATGAACCACTAAGTTCTGGATGACAGATCCAGTTTGCTCCTCTGATATCCAAGAAATCAAGATTGCCTCTGAACATCATCTTCCGGTTTCAGAAAGATGGTAGGTAAAAATGGCTTCCTGCTAATGTTCCATAGGGAGGAGACCTTTTGAGACAATGCACTCAGTGGACTCTTCTTTGAGTCCTCTCCATTATGTGAGTGAGCACTGGAGTCCAGTGAGTGCATTTTACTGCAGGTTTGTGGGAGCACAGCGTCGGAATGGAAGTGAGTATGAAGATAAAACTTACATATTCGGATTCAGCATCACTTACACTATACAACACTTACTCTAGTTCAGAGGGTGTTTCGGAGATGACAGGTTTCCTTTAAAGGATAAGTCTGGGCAATTTATAAGTTTCTGGTTCAAGTAAGGGCACAGAAAGTTATTAATTGCCTGGACTTATCTTTTAAAGTGGGTAGGGGAAAAACCCCTGATGGGGTATGGGAGTGACCTTCCCGCCCTCTCTTTGGTCACTCCCAAAAAACCTCACCCTATGGGTACCTTCATATGGGGCTGCGGGTCTGCTGAGTAAAATCCACAGGGCTTTTTTATACCGTTAACCAAACGGCGTTCAGTACTATGGTGCCGTCCGGACATACGCAGTTCTGCGCTGAACTGGGTATTTGCGTCCAGCCCCATAGTACTGAAGGTGGCATAAAATCAGCCAACGATGGCTACAGAGAACCCCAAAAAAGTATCCCATTGTAAAGGCACCCGTAAATAAGGCAAGTTAACCTGCCTTTCAGCAACTGTTTGTTGCTGTAACTAACTGTGGAGGTTTTTTATATCACAGTTGAAGGACAGCAGCCTCCGTGATATATACCCCATAGACAGCCTTATTCCACGCGTGACTGCATGAGAGGCATGAAATCATTCACACAGAGAAGAACCCCATCGGGATTTGCGGTGCAAGATTTTACTACTCTCATGATATCAACAAAATATCTCAAGAACAATTAGTACCCGCTCACAAAACGGTGAGTAGTGTTCCTTGGCATGGGTGCCAGGGATAGAACCCCACGGCTATAGTTCACAAAAGGTGAAATCCCCACTTTGTGAAGCATAGTCGTGGGGATTAATTTAGGGATGGTACTGTTCTTGGGGTATGGGTTGGACAGTGCACCGGTGTGATGCATTAAGCTGGTGTGGAGATGTTAAATGGCCAACACACCATGGGCATTAAATTTGGAGATGGGGTTCTGTTTATTGAAATGTATCCGAATTAAGTAGGGAATTTTTAAGGTGATTTTGTTTAATTTGGGGTCTAAGGGGGGAACATTACTTAATAAGTTAAATTATGGATTTTTACGTTGGGCACATATTTAGGATATTAAGGTCAGTTTCTTGGACATATGGATTGCCATGCAAGACGGGTGACTGATGACTTAGTCATTCACATCAGGCAGGGGGGTGGTATAATCCGATGTAATCCAGGCACGATTCATCTTTACAAAAGTCAGCATCTCAACACTGTGGCAAGAGAGCCTCGTTCTTTGCAGTGTTACGATGTTACCCGCCACACTGAACACCCTCTCTGACGCGACACTACTGGCTGGGCAGGACAGCAGAGCCAAAGAAAACTCTGCCAGTTGAGGCCAAATGTCCAGTTTCTCTGCCCAGTACTGCACGGGGTCGGTGACACTTTGGGGCAGGGTACAATCCAGGTAGGCAGTGACCTGGTGGGTGAGCTCATGCTGGTCCACGCCATGAGTCCGGTGTTGTGTCCCCTCTTCAGCAGCTGGCTGCATGAAATCGCTCATCAGCGATTTCATGCAGTGACTTCTCACGCCTCCACTAGTAGTGGTGGTAGTGGAGCGCGCTGGTTCCCCCCGAGAGGATGTTGTCTGGGAACCTGGCTGGTCTCGCTGGTAAGTTGAGACCAACTGACTGGTCATTAGGTCCCGGTAGTACACCAGTTTTGCCTCCCTCTCTGATGGCGGAAAAAATTCAGCCATTTTGCGGCGGAAGCGAGGGTCCAACAGGGTGGCCAGCCAGTATTGGTCCCTCTGGCGGATGTCCACAATCGGCTGTCATTCCTGAGACACTCCCGCAGGCACCTTGCCATCTGCACCAAGGACAATGAGCGCCTCTCCACTGTCCTCGGTATAGTTCCAGGGTCTGCTGGGGTCTTCCTCCTCTTCCTCTACCACCTCATCCTCCATCTCCTACTGTGATTGAGAGGCAGAGAAGCCAGGAGGCGGTGTGTGGAATGGCTGGGCGTAGACATCTTCCTCCTCCTCACCCTCCATCTGCACTTTATCCATCTGTGGGCTCAAGGCGATGTTCAGCCTTGGAGTGGTGGCCTGGGAATCTTCGCTGACTATGGTTTTCAGCGCACTTTCCAGAACATGGATGAGTGGGATGATGTCATTGATCCCATAGTCATACCTGCTCACAAACAGAGTCACGTTCTCAAAAGGGATCAACAATTGGCAGACTTCACGCATCATCTGCCAGTGTGTGACTTGGAAGTCGCAGTATGGCGTGAAGCTGCCTGATTTCCCCATGAGGTAGTCTGTAACGGCTGACCTTTGCTCGTACAGGCAGTCCAGCTTATGGAGGGCAGAATTCCAGCATGTTGGCACGTTGCATATTAGCTGATGTTGGGGCAGACTGCGCTGTCTCTGGATCCTGAGCAGGGTGTTCCTTGCAGTGTAGGAGTGGCTGAAGTGTTTGCACACTCTGCGTAACATCCTCATAAGGTCTTGTAATGCAGGAAATGATCGAAGAAACCTTTGCACTATGAGGTTTATCACATGTGCCATACAAGGTGTATGACTCAGCCCTCCCTGCTGCACTGCAGAGACAATGTTCCTCCCATTGTCTGCTACCACACTTCCCACCGTTAGTTGACGTGGGGTCAGCTATTGATCTATCTCCTCCCTGATGGTCCGGAGGAGCTCCTGCCCACTGTGGCTCCGTTCACCCAGGCTCACCAAATGGAGGACAGCCTGAGAGCGCCGGGCCTGACATCGGTGGTAAGACACCAGGGCAGGTTGGACTGCTGGCCCCCTAAAGCACCGTGGAGGTGACAGTGGCAAGAATTGAAGAATTCAAAAATCCTCCCCTCATGTCATATAAACGCACGTATAATATACGTGATAGACTGGTTCATGCTGACCACATAAAAGAGGAGAGGGACACGAGGAAATTAGGATCATACCCCTGTCTTAACTGTTGTCACTGCAATAGTATGTTGAAAGGAGATACATTTGTACATCCACGTACCGGAAGCAGGGGCGTAGCTAGAAATGACTGGGCCCCACAGCAAATTTTTGTATGGGGCCCCCCCGCCAAACACACACTTCTTTGCAACCCCCTCATTCCATGAAAACCCCACACATGTGGCTATTTTGCGCTTTTTTAAAATGTATTTACTGTAATCTTTAGCATCTATTTTGACAAGGGGCACATGATCGCTGCAGCCGATGACTGGCTGCAGTGGTGATGTGTCATGGCACATGTCCCACTTGCAAGCTTCATGGGTGACACATCACTGCTGCAACCAGTAATTGGCTACAGTGGTCAAGTGCCCCCCTGTTCGGAGACCCAGGACCTGCACAAATGGCAGATATGCTAATTATGGCACATTTACATACCCGATGTCAGCCCAGGACTATCCTAGAACCGCTTGTGTGTATATGTAAGTTTGCCAAAGTAAGCACTAGTACACAGCGCAGCAGCGGGCAGAGAGGGGAGGCTGCTATATACCGCATGCTATAGTACAGGAAGCTGGCAGAGGAAGAAGTGGGCAGAGGCTGGGATCAGCATGCAGCTGCCGGGTAGCCATCCCACCCTCTGCCAGCCTCCTGTATTATAGAATGCATGCAGTGAAAAATGGAAAGGTGAACAAGGCCTAAGATCTCATCCCCAATCCACAAGATAGAGGATAAGTATCTGATTTGTGGGGATCTGACCACCAGAAATCAGATGAAGATCACAGTTCCTTTCTAGCAGTCGGATGGACCCCGACTGATCAGATGCCTTTCCCCTATCCTGTGGATACGTTCTTATGGTGGGACAACCCCTTACTGTACAAAAAGAAACAATTCTGGAATACATTATGATGCATACATTAAAAAAAAAAAAAAAAAAATATATATATATATATATATATATATATATATATATATACATGTTTGTGTCTCTCTCTCTCTATATATATATACACACACATGTTATATATAGAGACAGAGACACACACATGTGTGTGTGTATATATATATATATATTTATATAGAGACAGAGAGAGTGTGTCTCTTTACATACATATATATATATATATATACACACACACACACACTATATATATATATAAACAGACACACACATATACATATATATAGAGAGAGAGAAAGAAAGACATGCACACACACATTATATATATATATATACACAGAGATAGACACACATATATATACACATATACTGTACATATACAGATTCACATGTGTAAACATACATACATGTATACATTACATACCATTTGCACAGTACTCAGGTGACATGAACACACTTCACATATAAACCTACTATTTTGCAGGGGGAGTCCATCAGATAAAGCTGTAGCACCCGAGCAGGGCCGGCCTTAGGGGTGTGCGACCCGTGCGGTTGCACAGGGCGCTTCACTCCCGGCCAGTTAAGGGGGCGCCCTGCCAGAGCGCCCCCTTAATGGCCCGGCCGTGCCCTGCAAGTGCCGCACAGTTGGGGGCGGCGGTGGGGCAGAGGGAGATGAGCGCTTCCATTGTGGAAGCGCTCATCTCCATAGTCTGCCTTTGGAGATGCGGAGCAGGGGAGGGAGAGGCGTCTCCCCTGCCCGTTCCTCTGATAGGCCGCAGGCCCTAGGCCTGCAGCCTATCAGAGGCCAGCTCAGGCGACGCGATGACGTCATCGCGCCGCCTGAGCCGTACAGCGCGGGACACAGGCCGGAAGAGGCCTGCATCGCATCGCTGCATGGAGGTAAGTAAGTGTTTATTTTTTTTATGGGGGCATTTTTATTGGCACATGGGGGGCACTGGGGGCATTTTTACTGGCACAAGGGTGGCACTGGGGGCATTTTTACTGGCACATGGGGGCATTTTACTGGCACTGGGGGCATTTTTACTGGCACAAGGGGGCACTGGGGGCATTTTACTGGCACTGGGGGCATTTTTACTGGCACAAGGGGGCACTGGGGGCATTTTTATTGGCACATGGGAGCATTTTACTGGCACTGGGGGCATTTTTACTGGCAAATGGGGCACTGGGGCATTTTTACTGGCACATGGGGGCATTTTACTGGCATATGGGGGCATTTTACTGGCACATGGGGGCACTGGGGGCATTTTACTGGCACTGGGGGCATTTTTACTGGCACATGGGGGTATTGCGGGCATTTTTACTGGCACATGGGGGCACTGGGGGCATTTTTACTGGCACTGGGGGCATTTTACTGGCACTGGGGGCATTTTACTGGCACTGGGAGCATTTTTACTGGCAAATGGGGCACTGGGGCATTTTTACTGGCACATGGGGGCATTTTACTGGCATATGGGGGCATTTTACTCGCACATGGGGGTACTGGGGGCATTTTACTGGCACTGGGGGCATTTTTACTGGCACAAGAGGCACTGGGGGCATTTTTACTGGCACAAGAGGCACTGGGGGCATTTTTACTGGCACATGGGGGTATTGTGGGCATTTTTACTGGCACATGAGGGCACTGGGGGCATTTTTACTGGCACTGGGGGCATTTTACTGGCACTGGGGGCATTTTTACTGGCACAAGGGGGCACTGGGGGCATTTTTATTGGCACATGGGAGCATTTTACTGGCACATGGGGGCATTTTACTGGCACATGGGGGCACTGGGGGCATTTTTACTGGCACAAGAGGCACTGTGGGCATTTTTACTGGCACATGGGGGCACTGGGGGCATTTTACTGGCATATGGGGGCATTTTTCTGGCATATGGGGGCATTTTACTGGCACATGGGGGCACTGGGGGCATTTTACTGGCACTGGGGGCATTTGTACTGGCACAAGAGGCACTGGGGCATTTTTACTGGCAAATGGGGCACTGGGGCATTTTTACTGGCAGATGGGGGCATTTTACTGGCATATGGGGGCATTTTACTGGCACATGGGGGCACTGGGGGCATTTTACTGGCACTGGGGCATTTTTACTGGCACATGGGGGTATTGCGGGCATTTTTACTGGCACATGGGGGCACTGGGGGCATTTTTACTGGCACTGGGGGCATTTTACTGGCACTGGGGGCATTTTACTGGCACTGGGAGCATTTTTACTGGCAAATGGGGCACTGGGGCATTTTTACTGGCACATGGGGGCATTTTACTGGCATATGGGGGCATTTTACTGGCACATGGGGGCACTGGGGGCATTTTACTGGCACTGGGGGCATTTTTACTGGCACAAGAGGCACTGGGGGCATTTTTACTGGCACAAGAGGCACTGGGGGCATTTTTACTGGCACATGGGGGTATTGTGGGCATTTTTACTGGCACATGGGGGCACTGGGGACATTTTTACTGGCACTGGGGGCATTTTACTGGCACTGGGGGCATTTTTACTGGCACAAGGGGGCACTGGGGGCATTTTTATTGGCACATGGAAGCATTTTACTGGCACATGGGGGCATTTTACTGGCACATGGGGGCACTGGGGGCATTTTTACTGGCACAAGAGGCACTGTGGGCATTTTTACTGGCACATGGGGGCACTGGGGGCATTTTACTGGCACTGGGGGCATTTTACTGGCACTGGGGGCATTTTACTGGCACTGGGAGCATTTTTACTGGCAAATGGGGTACTGGGGCATTTTTACTGGCATATGGGGGCATTTTACTGGCATATGGGGGCATTTTACTGGCACATGGGGGCACTGGGGGCATTTTACTGGCACTGGGGGCATTTTTACTGGCACAAGAGGCACTGGGGGCATTTTTACTGGCACATGGGGTTATTGTGGGCATTTTTACTGGCACATGGGGGCACTGGGGGCATTTTACTGGCACTGGGGGCATTTTTACTGGCACAAGGGGGCACTGGGGCATTTTTACTGGCACATGGGGGCATTTTACTGGCACTGGGGGCATTTTACTGGCACTGGGGGCATTTTTACTGGCACAAGGGGGCACATGGGGGCATTTTTACTGGCACATGGGGGCATTTTACTGGCACATGGGGGTATTGTGGGCATTTTTACTGGCACATGGGGGCACTGGGGGCATTTTACTGGCACTGGGGGCATTTTTACTGGCACAAGGGGGCACTGGGGGCATTTTTATTGGCACATGGGGGCACTGGGGCATTTCTTACTGGCATATGGGGGCACTGAGGCATTTCTTACTGGCACATAATTTGGGGGGCATCTATGGGGGTGGGACACTTTTTACTGGCACATGATTTTGGGGGGAAATCAATGGGGGGAACTTCTGGCACATTATTGGGGTGTTTCTTACTGGCACATAATTTGGGTGGAATTTTGGGGGCACTTCTGGCACATTATTGGGGGGCACTTTTTACTGGCACATTGGAAGCATTATTACTTCTGGGGCACAGTGGGGAGATTAGTACTGTTGGGGGGACTATTACTAACAAGTGCACTCTGGCAGAGAATTATTAGTTGGGACTTTGGGCGCACTATTACTGTGGGGGTCACTATTACTGTGGGGTCACTCTTACTGTGGGGGGCACTATTACTGTGGGGGCACTATTACTGTGGGGTCACTATTACTGAGGGGGTCACTATTACTGTGGGGGTCACTATTACTGTGGGGGTCACTATTACTGTGGGGGGCACTATTACTGTGGGGGCACTATTACATTGGGGGCACCCTGGCACAGTATCAGCGCAGTTATTTCTGGGGGGCGTTATGTTTACTATATTACTGGGCGCACTATTACGGAACACTATTTGCTGGGCGCAGTTTTTTTTTAGGACACTGTGTAAACTAAGATTTTTTTTTTGTCAAACTGCAGAGATGAGAAATGGCTGAAAAATGGCGTCTGGTCTGAAAGGAGAAGATGAGAAAAGAGAAGATCTACATGAGAGGAGACGTCACTGGATGTAAGAGGTATGGGGCGCTGTATTAGGCTACATTTCAATATAGAAAGCTATAAATACAGTGCAGAGATATATAGTGTGATAGAGGACAGTATAGAGAGCTATAAATACATATATATATATATATATATATATATATATACTGTCCTACTCTACCTACCTATATCACTCTATATATCTCTACACTCTATTTATAGCTCTACACTGTATGACGTTAGTCTTGTCACTCGGGGGGGGGGGGGGGGGGGGGGCGCCGAGAGAAAGTTTCGCACAGGGCGCCATCTACCCTAAGGCCGGCCCTGCACCCGAGTATCAGGTACAGGGCAGGCCCGGGATCCTCAGTAGCTGCAGACATTCTTCCCTCACCCTCCGTCTCGACACAGCAGTGAGGAGGGAAGTCAGTTGCAGCATGTGAAGGGGGGCGGGGCAGTGGTTAAGGCAGCACAGTAAAGGTGGTATTATCAGGCTGCAGCTAAGTGTAGTGTAACTTCTTCCGATCTAGTACTGCTTGGGGCCTCTTTTGAGCTCGGGCCCCGAAGCAGCTGCTTCCCCTGCTTCCCTGGTAGCTACGCCACTGACCGGAAGGAAGTACAAGATCAAAGATAGGTACACATGTGACTCCGCTTTTGTGATCTATGTGCTACAGTGTCCTTGTAGTCTCTTATATGTAGGGGAAACTACACAGGAATTTAAGAAAAGACTAACGCAACATAAATCTAAAATCAGGAATGAAAAAATGGAACTTCCAATACCAGAACATTTTATTAAAGCAGGTCATAATATCTCACAACTTCGGTTTAAAATTATAGACGGAGTCCCAAAACTGAGAAGGGGAGGCAATAGAGAAAAACTACTAAAACAAAAGGAGTTGAAGTGGATACACGAATTAGATACACTGGAACCGAAAGGCCTAAATAGGGATTTCCCCCTAGGAATCTTCTTATAATGTTCCCTTTTTAAGAGTCTACCTACATCTGGAGGGCATTGATACACATTGCTTTGTGTTTCTTGTATATAACTACTGCATTGATATATTTCATTGAAACTGAAGTTTAGGCCCAACAATATGTTGTGTTTTATATATGTATATATATTGAGATTAATTCTATTTTTATTTCACATCTTTTCACAGATTGATCTTCACTGAGAAATGATCCTACCATATAAAGCTGCTTTGTGACGACCCCGCCGTATCTTGCCCCCTACCCCGCCCTGTACTTTGCCTAGCCTAGCAATAAGGTAGATTTATTGTGTATATTGACGGTAATATGAGGTGGTCTATAATTATTGGTACCTGAACCTGCTCATAAATCCTTACGTGTCCCTTTCATCACAAGGCTTTCCACTTATGGATATATATATGGCAGCCCAGATATTAGGGAATAGGACTGGGCTATCCCTTCACAGAGGGTATGGGAACTGGGAACAGCCCCTATACGCTGTGATTTGTTTGATGGCCTATTCTCAAAGGGTGAAATGGGAAACAAGAGGGCCATCTGCCGATGGCCCCTTGTGACATCTCACCCTGGAGAATTTACTTCTGAGCGGACTATAGTGTCCATGATCTCTATGCCTTCGGGGTCCCTCAACGGGATCAAGAGGACATGGAGTAATTTTGATATATAGGTCTCCATTCCTCAGGTGCCGATCTACCTTCATCTCAAATAGACCGTACATAACTATGACTTCTTACGGACTTGGTGGACGAAGATGCCGAGACCATTACTTTGGCCCCGGCATCAGTAAGCCTCCAAGTGCTGTATTAATGTTCGGCGTCTGACGTCTTTTCATGGGGATGGTTTATACCGTCTCCATGACGATGCGGCCGCCACACACTCTGCCTTACTGTGGACGTACATAGTATTGATATGGCTGCCGATGGAGACTGTTTACTTGGTCTCCATGACAGCATCAGTTGACAGGCTAACGGAGTCGGTGGGAGGATCCTGATGAGGTAAACGTCACAAATGTTTTCAGCCTATTACGCACTGACGTGAGCGCGCCTTCCCCGCCCCCGGCGCATGCGCGGGAGTGCGGGCTGACGCTGCACATGGAGGAAAGCGTTCCTTATGGACCTGGAGGATCTTCAGGGGAGATTAATCAATATGGGTGAGAACACCAGTATATGTTATATTCTTCACTACATGTGCTCATTTGTATATATGTAGATTTTGGAATACACAATAAGGGAGAGGATAATGAATATGTATGTTTAACCCTTTCACTCCCGGAGGTTTTTTCGGTCATGCATTTTCGTTTTGCGCTCCCTGCCTTCAAACAGCCATAACTCTTTTATTTTTCTGTTCACATAGCTGTATGAGGGCTTGTTTTTTGCGGGACAAGTTGTACTTTCCAACGTCACCATTTAATATTGCATATGGTGCAGTGGGAAGCAGGAAAAAAATTCCAAACCGGGTAAAATTGCAAAGAAAACGTTATTCCGCTACAGTTCTACGGGTTTCTTATTTACAGCGTTCGATGTGCATTAAAACTGATCCATTACTTTCATTCTACTGGTCAGTACGAATCCGGCAATCCGGCAATACCTAATATGTATAGTTTTTCCTGCGTTTTCATAGTGATAAAATAATTAGAAAGTTGCCCTTTTTTTTTCCTTGTCAAATCTTGACCCCTATAACTTTTTGGTATTTATGTGTACAGAGCTGCATGGGTGCTCATTTTTTTGCGGGACGATCTGAAGTTTTTATTGATACCATTCTGGGGAGTGTATGACTTTTTGATCACTTTTTATTTAATTTTATTTAGAAAAAATAAGCGATAAAAAACGGCAAATCGCCATTTGGAAGCTTTTTTCCGCCACACAATTCGCCGTATTGGAATTTTTTTTATATATTTTAAAAGTACGGGCGTTTTCGGTCACAGTGATACCCATGATGTCTATATTTATTGTTATTTAGGTAGTTATTTTTTAATTATACGGAAAGGGGGGTGATTTGAACTTTTAAATCTTTTTTATTTTTTTATATATTTTTAAACATTTTTTTAAATTTTTTTTTTACTATTTGAAAGCTCAAATATGGGCTTATATATTGTGGCTTTTTTTTTTCTTTATGAGCAATCAGGGATCTTCTAGACTCATCTTTCATTTTTCACGTGTGATCACGGCATCTAAACGCCCAGGAAGACGCCGCTGATGGCGGTAAGTAGCGGCAAGTCTCTGCTGTTAGAAACAGCAGAGACCTGCCGGCCATGACGCCCGCCGCACTTGCTGGGCGTGAAGGGGTTAAGGGCTATGATACACCCACTTGGGAGGCACACACCTACACGTATAACTATAAATTACTGCATTCTGTATCAAACCATTGCTTGAGAAAGGCTGTCTGTAGCCGAAACGTCGCCATTGCTGTGAGTTACCACGATGATTTTGCAATAAAGATCACACTGGTTTGCAACGATTGAAGGAGTGCTGTGGATTACTAAATTTATTTTGGATTACTACGGGACCACGAAGCCAGGACCCGATTTCTACGTGCACCACCATATCCCACTCAGAGGAGGATTTCGATATGGATGTTTAAAACCTCATTGCAGGTATAGCAGTGCTGCTTCTACCCACTTATTTACTTTAGTGGCAAGAAAGGGCCAACTTCCTGATGGTCTTCTGGGAGGATGTTGACCCAATGGGCAGTAACAGACATGTACTGCCCTTGCCCATAATTTGAGGACCAGACATCAGCACTCAGGTGCACGGTCTTGGACACCGAGAGTCCCAATGAGTCGCCAACCTTTTTCTGCACATAACTGTGTAGTGATGGGACAGCTTTGCCAGAGATGTAGTGGTGGCTGGGGACTCGCCATCTGGGGTGCGCACACGCCAGGAAATCCCTGAAAGGCTGGGAGTCCACGAGGTTGAAGGCAGGTACTGAAGCACCAGCAGCTTAACCAGGTGTCCGGTCAGTTTCTGGGCCATGGGATGGCTGCTGGAATACACCTGACGTCTGCCCAAGGACTAAGTCACAGATTGCTGCCTCATTAGCGGTGTACATGGCAGTGACACTGTGCTGGTGCTGGCACCTGAGGCTGACGAGCCCTGAGTTCCACTGAGAGGATGCTGCATGATGGGATCTGCAGTGTATGGTGCATCCTGACAGGAGGTGGTATTGGGGTCACGGTTCTTCCAGGCCTGTTGGTGTTGCCTTTCCATATGCTTTCACATTGATGTTGTCCCGAGATTATCACCCCTACCACGACTGACCCTCTCATTGCGCAGCAGCACAAAGCAATGTGCTTATCTTTCCCCAGGCAGAAGAACTGCCAGACGACAGAGGACCGTGGTTTGCTGACACCCATGGGGGGTCTTGCTGGCTGTTGACTGCTACTGCTGCCTGAGGGTGCCCTCTCAGGACCAAGGCTTTGAGAGGGTGATCTCTGCCTGGTAGCTTCTCTTCTACCCCTCTCTCTTGTGCCTCGGTGCCTTGCAACAGTGGGATGTTGCTGCGTTGGTGGCACCTCTATTTCCTCCCCTGATGATGCCGAGGATAATGCTTCTTGAGGGCGCCACGTCCAATCAGCGACATCATCATCAAACTCAGCACTGCTACTTTCCTCCGGTGGCTGGGACAGGATATCAGGTGTGGCACTGGATGCCCCTCCCTGGCTCTGTTGACTGCTTACAGCCAATACCTCCTTTGGAGTCTCAGTACGTTGCACCTGCTGACTTTGGTGGACTTCCACCTCCTCCTCCTCCTCATCACTAAAAAAGTGGTAGAGACTCCAAGGGCAGATCAAGGTTTCCCAAGAGTTCCCTGGCAGAAGGTGCCCCAAAAGGTGAGTGGCATTCTAATAACAGGGGACGGGCAGAGGACTCTCGCTGACCGTCCCATGTAAGGGTGGTGATAAGGATGGCTCTCAAAGGGAGCCACAAAGTTTGTTTCTCTGCTCCAAATTAAAGTAATCCTAGGATTTTACATGCATGGAAGAAACAACACTGACACCTT
>ONZH01020584.1:0-29132 GCA_900303285.1 Rhinella marina | reverse complement strand
GGAGGTGTGGAATGTCAGTGGCAGGGGAGGAGCAGAGTGAGGAAGTGGGAAGAGGAGGTGTGGATGACGAAAGGACCGACCCCACTTGGCCAGGGGTGATGTCCAGCGGGGAAAGCAGTGGAGAGGTGGTGGTCTGCGCAGCACCGAAAAAGGCAGAGAGGCAGAGGGTGTCCAGGGGCAGAGGCGGATGTCCACAGGCAGAGGGATGTCCAGAGGCAGGACAGTCAGACAGAGAGGGGGCCACAGCCAGCGGGCCAAGTTGTTCCGGCAGCGGGCAGTCGGCGAGGCTCCCCATCGAGGCCTCGTATTGTGGTGTGGAGATTTTTAATGTTTGTGCGGATGACAAACTGAGCGCGGTGCACTCTGCCACTCAAACTGAGTAGGGGCTCTGAGAAGAGCAATATGACCACCTCAGGTATGCGACGTCACTTGGAATTCAAGCACTGGGCTGAGTGGGAGAGAGCAAACGCAATACAACCTGCTCCCGGTCTTGCTGCCACTGCCCTCTTCCCCTTTGTTGTGTGCTGCCACTGCGGTCCAGACCTCCAGCCAGGACACCTCCACATCTGCCTCTGCCTCGGCTACTTTGGGGCCTTCTCCTTCAGCCTCCCCTTCCCCCGCCTCTTCGCCTGCACCTTCACACTCCTCGTCCCAAACAACTGTCCATCTCGCAGGCGTTCGACCGCAGGCGGAAGTACGCCTCGAGTCACCCCCAAGCCCAAGCCTTAAACTGCCACATCTCCAAACTGCTGGCCCTGGAGATGTTGCCGTTTAGGCTTGTGGAGACGCAGGCCTTCCGCGACCTGATGGCGGCTGCCGCACCTCGCTATTCCGTCCCCAGCCGCCACTACTTTTCCCGGAGTGCCGTCCCCGCCCTGCACCAGCACGTGTCGCGTAACATCAGGCGGGCCCTGAGGTACGCAGTCAGCGCAAAGGTCCACTTGACCACCGACTCGTGGACAAGCGCTTGCGGCCAGGGACGATACATTTCTTTGACGGCACACTGGGTGAATGTTGTGGAAGCGGGGACGGGGTCGCAAACAGAGACGGCCTACCTACCACCCCCGCCCAAGATTGCAGCATGGGTTCTGATACACCCCCCTCCTCTTCCTCCTCCTCCTCCTCTGCCTTAACATCGCCCTCAGCCGCTAGCTGGAAGCGTTGCAGCACTGGTGCGGGGAGACGTCAGCAGGCGGTGCTTAAGTTCATCAGCTTGGGCGACAGGAAGCACAGCGCCCCAGAAGTGAGGGACGCCATATTGCAGCAGACGGAGATGTGGCTGTCGCCGCTGCAGCTAGGACCAGGCATGGTCGTGTGCGATAACGGCCGTAACCTGGTGGCGGCTCTGGAGCTTGCCGAACTCAATCACGTACCATGCCTGGCCCACGTTTTTAATCTGGTAGTCCAAAAATTTCTAAAGACTTACCCCAACCTGGCAGAGCTACTGGTGAAAGTGCGGCGCTTGTGCGCTCACTTTCCGGAAGTCAACTGTAGCTGCTGCTAGCTTAAAAAAACTCCAGCAACGCCTCCATTTGCCTGAACATCGGCTGTTGTGCGACCTGCCGACTCGCTGGAATTCCACCTATTCCATGTTGGCCAGGGTGTGTGAGCAGCAGAGAGCATTGATGGAGTACCAGATTATGAATCCACGCGTGCCTCCAACTCAGCTCCCTCAGTTTGCCAACCACGAGTGGCCATGGATGGCAGACATATGCGATGTACTGCGTATCTTTGAGGAGTCCACCAAGAAGGTCAGCAGCGAGGACGCTATAGTGAGCGTAACCATCCCGCTCCTATGCGTCCTTAAAGAATCGCTCATCGCAATAAGGGAGAACGCATTGCACGCAGAGGAGACGGGGGTAGGAGGAGACGCAACGGAGCTACACAGTCAGACCACACTTTTGTCTGCTTCTCGGTGGCAGTTGCAGGAGGAGGATGAGGAGGAGGAGGACGACGTGGAGGTGGCTGTGGAAGAGGAGGAGGATGCTGGCGGCGAGGTAGCAGTCAGGCTGTGTGCGTCCCATTGGTTCAGCGCGGATGGGGCGGAGAGGAGGCGGAAGAGGAAGAGGAGGAAATGGCAAGTGATCCTTCTGGTGGGGGCAGTGACGTCATGCCTATTCAGAGTCTGGCACACATGGCTGACTTCATGCTGGGCTGCTTTTCCCGGGACACACGTGTTGTCCGGATAGTGGAGAACAAACTGTACTGGGTCTTCGCACTCCTGGACCCCCGGTATAAAGATAACGTCTCCTCTTTTATTCCGGTAGAGGAGAGGACGAATCGATTGCTGGAATACCAGAGGGAACTCGTGCAGAACATGATGGAGATTTTCCCACCCACCATCGCTGGCGGCAGAGAGGAGAGGGTCTCCCAGAGTCCCACAACATCCATCAGGCCCACAGCCACCAGGGGAACACTCTCCAAGGTGTGGGACACGTTCATGGCACCCCCTCGTGCAACTTCCATCACTGCGGGGCCCGCTATCAGCAGGAGGGACAAGTATCGGCGGATGTTGCGGGAGTACCTGGCAGACCGTAACCCTGTCCTCCCCGTCCTCGGCTCCTCATTATGGGTCTCCAGTTGGACACGTGGCTGGAACTGTCCTGTCCTTGGAGGTGCTTGCCTGCCTCGCAGCGTGCTATCAGAAGGGGTTCAGCGCAGCCGGGGGCATAACCGATAGCGCAGCGCCTGTCAACGACAGTGCCGACAGGCTGACGCTTAATTAAAATGAACAGCAAGTGGATTGACCGGATTTTGTTGCTCAAGCCAAATAAGAAAAAGTTGCATTATGTCATGAGTTTTGGGCCTCCCATAATTTTTTCAGTCTCAGGTTCAAAATTTTCCACATTTTTAAGAGGTCTCACCTCCACATAATTTTTGGCCTCCACAAAATGTTTAAGAGGCTCACCTCTTGGGCCTCACAAAATTTTTAAGGTTCACCTCTTGGGCCTCCACATTTAAGAGGTCTCACCTCTTGGGCCTCCACAAATTTTCAAGGTCTCACTCTTGGGCCTCCAATAATTTTTAACAGGTCTCACTCTTTTGGCCTCCACAAAATTTATCTCAGGTCTCACCTTGGGCCTCCACAAATTTTTAACAGGCCTCACATTTGGGCCTCCACAAAATTTTTAACAGGCACCTCTTGGGCCTCAATTTTAACACTTCTCCCTCTTGGGCCTCCACAAAATTTTTTCAAGGTCTCACCTCTTGGCCTCCACAAAATTTTATCAAGGTCTCACCTCTTGGGCCTCCACAAAATTTTAACAGGTCTCACCTCTCTTGGCCTCCACACAATTTTTTCTCACTTGGGCCTCCACAAAAATTTTACAGGTCTCACCTCTTTAGCCTCCACAAATTTTTAACAGGTCTCCTCTTGGGCTCACATAATTTTAAAGTCTCACCTCTTGGGCCTCCACAAATTTTTAAGAGGTCTCACCTTTAGCCTCCACACAATTTTTAGACGTCTCACCTCTTGGCCTCCACATAATTTTAAGAGGTTCACCTCTTGGGCCTCCACATATTTTAAGAGGTCTCAGCTCTTGGGCCTCCACATAATTTTTAAGAGGTCTCACCCTTTAGCCTCCACACAATTTTTAAGACGTCTCACCTCTTGGGCCTCCACAAAATTTTCCATGAGCCTCTGGCCAGCCCACGGCCTCTTCCTGCCTTTTGCGGTCCTACGCATCCCTCAACATCCCCACTGCTTTACCTGCTAGACATGACACTGGGCCAGGTCGGGTCACTGACATCTCAAGCGCCAACAATTTGGGCATTTTAAGGCTTCTGCATGTGTTTGAGTTGTTTTTACATTTTAAAGAAGACATGTCTGACCACATCTCACACACACACACACAATGACAATTAGGGGTGGGGTCTATTTGCTTTCCCCCTTGCCTATGCCATCTGTGGTTGTCATAGGCAACATGATTTTAAGGGATGCAGAATTTCATCTTCTTTTTTGTCTAGTTTGGCTTGGGGTCCATGGCAATGTAGAGGAAAGAAGGTTTCCTTGTATGGTCTCACTTTACAGAGAGGTTATATTGACTTTGGAGTGTATTGTTGAGAGGCTGTGATAGTGGCGTAATAGTGCGACTTGGGCGCGTTATATGCACCCAGACATGCTTCCCCTGCTGTCCCAGTTGCATTCCAGCAGTGTTGGCATCCTTTTCTGAGGTTTCAGGGTGGACTTGGTGACCTCCAAGTGGTCGAATTGAGATTTCCAAGTGGCGAGCATTTTTTTCCCATAGACTTTAATGGGATTCGATAATCGGTCGAATAGTCGAATTTCGCGGTCTATTCGAATCGAATTTCGAACTTTCGAATATTTCACTACTCGCTCATCTCTATTAATTAGACCAACAACACTTTTTTCCTTTTTTTTTTTTTACTAAAGTCCATTGTATAAGATTCTAAAGAATATGGATTATCACAGCCTCATAAAATTCTTATATTTACGGAAAACAGATACAAACATCTTGCACCATGTGATAGCAAAATGTGCGGATGTACAAGGCTAGATTTAGAAAATCACGGAAAAAATGCACTAAAACAATAGATGCAAACAATATATGGACTAAGCCCTCACTCTATAGATAAAATCTGAGACTCTTAGCCAATACATTTTGATCAAAATACATCTGTGCCCACCTACCCAGCGCCACGGTGGTCTCAATCCAGGCAGGTCCTACGCTAAACCTTCCTATGCAGTTGTGCATCTATGTTTAGGTGCGCAGACCCTGCACATATAGTGTGCTGCTTCTAGTTACCTCTGTGTGCATGAGCAACCAATGAGAGGAGGAGCATACACACCTATATGTACCACTTTAATCAAGGTCGCCTCTTAGATAGGTGGGGCAAAGGTGCACATGAATGCTACTCCCCTGGTTTATAGGACCGCATTCACACCAGAAGGTGCCACTCCTTCCAGACACATCAAAAAAATAATTACGGAAAACAGATACAAACATCCTGCACCATGTGATAGTAAAATGTGCGGATGTACAAGGCTAAATTTAGAAATTCACGGAAAAAATGCACTAAAACAATAGATGCAAACAATATATGGACTAAGCCCTCACTCTATAGATAAAATCTGAGACTCATATCCAATAAATTTTGATCAAATGTTTTGATTAAGGTGGTACATATAGGTGTGTGTGCTCCTCCTCTCATTGGTTGCTGATGCACACAGAGGTAACTAGGAGCAGCACACTATATGTGCAGGGTCTGCGCAATCATAAAATTCTTGCCTAATTTCTATATACCCACATGTATCTACAGGGTGGGCCATTTATATGGATACACCTAAATAAAATGGGAATGGTTGGTGATATTAACTTCCTGTTTGTGGCACATTAGTATATGGGAGGGGGGAAACTTTTCAAGATGGGTGGTGACCATGGTGGCCATTTTGAAGTAGGCCATTTTGGATCCAACTTTAGTTTTTTCAATGGGAAGAGGGTAATGTGACACTTCAAACTTATTGAGAATTTCACAAGAAAAACAATGGTGTGCTTGGTTTTAACGTAACTATTCTTTCATGAGTTATTTACAAGTTTCTGACCACTTATAAAATGTGTTCAAAGTGCTGCCAATTGTGTTGGATTGTCATTGCAACCCTCTTCTTCTAATCTTCACACACTGATAGCAACACCGCAGAAGAAATGCTAGCATAGGCTTCCAGTATCTGTAGTTTCAGGTGCTGCACATCTCGTATCTTCACAGCATATACAATTGCCTTCAGATGACCCCAAAGATAAAAGTCTAAGGGGGTCAGATCGGGAGACCTTGGGGGCCATTCAACTGGCCCACGATGACCAATCCACTTTCCAGGAAACTGTTCATCTAGGAATGCTTGGACCTGACACCCATAATGTGGTGGTGCACCATCTTGCTGGAAAAACTCAGGGAACGTGCCAGCTTCAGTGCATAAAGAGGGAAACACATCATCATGTAGCAGTTGAATGGCCCCCAATAAAAAATGAGCCCCCACACAAGATCATAGCCAGAAAAATGAAAAAAATATGGCTCTTAAAAAATTGTAACACAAAAACATGATTTTTTTCTAAAAATGCTCTTATTGTGTAAAACGTAAAAAAAAATAAATAAAAAATAGACATATTTGATATCGTTTCATCTGTAACAACTGGCTCTACAAAAATATCACATGGTCTACCCCATCAAGTGAACCGCATAAAATAATAAAAAATATGATTAAACTAGAAAATCTTCAAAAAAAAGTGAAAGTTTAAAATTTCACATCTATTTTGCTTTAATTCCTGTGTAATAATTAAAGGGTTAACAACATTTCTAAAACTAGTTTTGAATAGTTTGAGATGTGTTTCTAAAATGGGGTCATTCATGGGTGGTTTCTATTATGTAAGCCCACAAAGTGACTTCAGAACTGAACTGGTCCTTAAAAAAGTTGATTTTGCAAATTTTCAAAAATTGCTTCTATAATTCTAAACCTTCTAACGTCCTAAAAAAATAAAATGACACTACCAAAATGATGACAACATAAAGTAGACATATGGGGATTGTCAATTAATGAGTATTTTATGGGGTATCACTATCTGTCTTAAAAGCAGAGAGATTCAAATTTAGAAAACTGTGAATTTTTTCAAATTTTCAATAACTTTCGGATTTTTTTATAAATAAAGGTAAAACATATTGACTCAAATTTACCACTGTCATGAAGTACAACTTGTCACGAGAAAACAGTCTCAGAATGGCTTGGATAAGTAAAAGCGTTCCAAAGTTATTACCACATAAAGTGACACATGTCAGATTTGCAAAATTTGGCCTGGTCAGGAAGGGGGTAAATAGCCCGGTCTTGAAGTGGTTAATGGGTCTCTTGAGAATTGTCTGGATTTTAGACCAAATATGTAATTACAGAATATAATATCCTTTCTCAAGGAGGCCTAATATTATGAACATCCATAATGGAATTTGCTAAAGCAGTCTTGAACTCAAAATTTTGCAATCTTAGTATGGGAGGGTCATCTCTCAAATTTCCCTGGAGAAAAGCAAATGTAAGCATGACTGAGCTACTGACATCTGTTTTCATGGCCACATAACTAACAATTTACTTTAGCTATGTGTGTTAAGGTTCATTTTTGAGAAGCTGGTATATAAATTGTTAGGATTAATACATTTTGTATACAATATGGGATGTATAATTTGTTTCATGGCACCTAAGTCATTCTTCAGTAAACATTTGAGCAAAATTTTAAGTGATTGGGAAGCTACTACTTATCTAACCACTGCAGTAAAGTCAGACGTGGTAGACCAAGATGTAAAGATAATGAAGGCATTAACTTGTCACCATGAAATGCACTGTAGTATACAGGCAGCATGTTATAGAGCAGGAAGAGCCGAGTAGATTGATATATTGTTTAATGAAAAAAGATTTAATAAAACACTTGTTATATATGTAAATCTCTGCTCTTTCTAAGCTCAAGAAAGTGATTAGCTGTGATTGATAGCATTCTCGTTGTAAAGGTGAATTTAGATGGGCAGATTATTGGGGATGAAAGTTTCTGTGAATGTTTGTTCCCAACAATCTGCCCGTGTAAAGGTGCAGCAGATCACCTGATGGACAAGCGAAATGCTTGTTTAATCAGGTGAAACTGTCGTTTGTGCAGGTACCTGGATTATTGTTTCTGGGCAGTAGATTGTGCTATCTAAACAGCATCTGCTGCCCAGAAGAAATGCAATATATGTGGACGAGCAATTGCAATAGCGATACCACATCCTCATAATGTGGAAGTGATCGCTTCATTTAAACGAGCAGCCGACTATTGGGAAGGAACACTTCCTTCTGAACAATCTACTGCTCATCGGCCTGTGTAAATCCACCTTAAGTGTGTAACCATGACACTCCCACCACCATGCTTGATCCCTTTCTTCCCAGAATGCCAAAGGAACATGTATGGCCTATAAGTCTCCTCACGTTGATTAAGGTGCTCTCTCCCCAAGGAGAGATCCTACCCCCCAAATCCTGACTGTCTTTGTACTCCTCACCTGGTACCTGCCACAAACATTTAACACCATCTGAACCAAGTATGTTTATCTTGGTCTCATATGACCACAGGACATGGTTCCAGTAATCCAGAGCCTGTGCTCCTCCTTCTTCTCCTGTCGGCACTGCACTGTCCTGACCCTGTGCAGCGTCAGGAAGTAGTGTGCGCACTATGACCTGAAGCTGCAGTGCCGGCCGGAGAAGAAGGAAGGAAGACTGCTGCTGAGATGAAGAGGAGCAGCGGTGGATTTTTTTAAAATTTTAGTCTGATGGGGGTCTGAAATTCCTCATGAGGTTCTACAAAGGGCTGATGGGGGTCTAAAAAGGGCTGATCTGAGGTCTGAGGGGGATCTAAAAGGGCTGATCTGAGGTCTGATGGTGGTCTAAAAGGGCTGACGAGGGTCTGAAAGGGCTGATCTGAGGTCTGATGGGGGTCTAAAAGGGCTGATCTGAGGTCTGATGGGGGTCTGAAAGGGCTGATCTGAGGTCTGAATGGGGTTCTGACATGGAGGGCTGATATGGAGGTCTGATATGATGCCCTGATATTTATGGGGGGTTTGATATGAGGATCTGATAAATATTTTTTTCTTATTTCCCTACTCTAAAATATGGGGTGCATCTTATCATCGGGTGTATCTTATGAAGCGAAAAATACGGTATATACTTTTTAACTTTTTTTTATTACTTTTCTTTAGCCCCTCCCCCAAGGGGACAACATGTGATTATCATTGCAATGTACTGCAGATTCGCTATTTTGCTATGTTCCTATGGAGCTCTGCCACCTTCAGGCCTCCATAAGAACTACAGCTGTAATAGACTTGGTTTCTTCAGAGAGACCCAGGGTATTACCAGAATGTAACGGCCTCCCTGATCTCAGCACATGGAAGCCCATCTGGCCTTGAGAGTTCAGCAGAGACATTTAACCCCTCAAATGTCACAGTTACAATTGACCATGGTGTCAGCTTTTAGCTTAGCAAAGCAGGCACAGGGAGGAGCCCACTCCGCTCAGCTAATCCTGGCATAGCACATGGTTAAAGAGTACCCATGTGTTATGCTAGGATTTAGTAAACCTCTGGGGGGGGGGGGGGCACAGGCAGGAGCAGCAATGTGTGCTCCTGCCCGTTCTCCATGCACGGCGGCGCTGTGGATTTTAAGTGCACATGGAATGTGATTAAAATACATTAATCAAGTATATTACAAAAATGTTATTAGGGCATTAGGGACATTTTATCAAAAAGTTAATAAAAAGTTTAGTTACTCTTCAATTTCTGTGCAGGACTGTGTAGCAAGGTCTGGATTTATACAAAAAAAAGGTGACTCATGATGTACAGTATACAGTATGATTCATAACACAATCTACACAAATAAGATACAACTCATATAGGATATTCAGTAGGATGATTCATGACAGTGTGTCTATCCATTTTTAGCCAAACGTATATATATAAATAGAGTCCTGTTAATATTTATACATTATGTATTCAATAATAGATCAATGCATAGCATGTGGATGTGAGATCAAAGTCTTTTTTTCCACAGTGGTTTCTCTACTTGTGGCAAGCTGGCTGGTCTATTGCTATCCACATGGCTATTGATATTTGTGGGTGTGAGGGCTAAGGCTACTTTCACACTAGCGTTTATATTTTCCGGTATTGAGATCCGTCATAGGGTCTCAATACCGGAAAAAAATGCTTCAGTTTTATCCCCATTCATTGTCAATGGGGACAAAATGTAACTGAACAATACGGAAAGCTCAAAAATGCATTCCATTCCTTTCTCATACCGGAGAGAAAACCGCAGTATGCTGCAGTTTGCTTTTTGTCCTGAGATGCGGAGCAAGACGGATCCGTCATGACCCCCAATGCAAGTCAATGGGGGCGGATCCGTTTTCTCTGCCACAATAGAAAACGGATCCATCCCCCATTGACTTTTAGTGGAGTTCATGATGGATCTGTCTTGGCTATGTTAAAGATAATACAACTGGATCCGATCATAATGGATGCAGATGGTTGTATTATCAGTAACGGAAGCGTTTTTGGTGATCCATGATAGATCCAGCAAGAACGCTAGTGTGAAAGTAGCCTAAGAAGTTCACGTCCACTTCCCCTACTTAACAGTACTCTTGAGTGCTGTAGGCGTTCTTGCTTCTCTGCTCTGTAGGTCTTGAGGTTGTCTCCAATATAAAAAGGGGATCTGCTGAACAGATTTGACTTGTGGCTACTCCTCAGGGCACTATCTAAGTTGCCTCTCTCTTCTCTACCTTTTAACCCATGTACAAGTTACCTCTTGGTAGAGGGGTAGCTATTAGGGAAGCAGGGGAAGCGGCTGCTTTGGGGCCCAAACTCAGAAGGGGGCCACCCAAGAGGAAGACTAAAAGATTTTATTATCAGGGCCCCCTCAACAGTATTATAAAATTACATTATATACAGAGACACTGTAGAAAACTGAAAGACAGCAGCTGTTGGGCCTCTTCTGGGAGAGCAAGTTTCACTAGCCACAGGAGTGGGGGTTGCACATGAGGAGGGAGGTCGCAAAGAAGTTCCTGGGGGGAGGCCTCATTCAAAAATTTTCTGTGGGGCCCAGTCATTTCTAGTTATGCCACTGCTTTCTTGGAGTAGTCTCTGTTCAAGTGAGTGCTGACCTGAATGATCAGGCAAAACCGTAATCAGGGACAGGCTCACGGCAGGCAGAGTAAGTGCAATCAGATAAGCAGTCCTAGGTCAGGATGGGCAGTTTAGGGTCAGAAGAGAAACAAGGCAAGGGTCAAGTGAGGAAGCAAAGGGTCAATTTCAGAAGTCAGGCAGAAATCAGTACACAAACAGGCAAATGAGCTAACTGCATGCCTTTGCAGGAAACTAACATGCTAGAACTTATTGCTCAGGCACCTATCCACAGGGGAAGGTGGTTAAAGTATCCCAAGCAAGAGCGTAACTACCATAGCGGCAGACCATGTGATTGCTATGGGGCCCAGGAAAAGCGAGGGCCCAGTTGGGATCATCCCCTGTTCTACTGGGGGTGAAAACTTGGTCAGGACTCTACCCTCTGGCCCAAGGGTCATTGAAAGGGGTTTAGGCAGAAACCCTTCTATCCTGTGAGGGGGGCCTGGTTTGATCCTTGCTACAGGGCCCTTATTTCTCTATGTACTACTGACCCAAAGGTACCCAGACATTGGGTTAGGAAAATTAGGGTTCACATCCTCTGGCCTTTTAACAGTCAGAGAAAATGTGTGCATGCCCTATGGGCAGAGAGAGGCATTACTGGAACGAAACAGGCCTCAGCCTGCATTGAAGGAGCTTTATTACTCCCCTGCCTAGGACCACTAGGTCTCCTGATGAAGCTAGCTCGGTGGCAAAACACACATTGAGGGATTCCTACAATGAGTGGAACTGACCATCTTTAATTATGGGTATGGATGTTTAACATAATTGTGTTTTTGCTGTTGGTTGGTCCTTTAAATGGCCTTGTTTGGAACGTGCTATTTTAGCTTTTTAGCTCCATACTTTGATACTTTGGTTGTGTCATTCCAGTATATAATTATCTTTATGTTCCTGCCCAAGTAGAATTGTCGACTATAGCAGTTGCTCTCATGCCTTGAGGTACATTCTTATTTATTAATATTATTAATTTTCTGATTATTGGTAATGTTTGCACCAGCTTAGGCCAATAATACTGCATATTAAATATATGGTCTTGGTTCTTTAAAAAAGAGATGTATTAACACAAAGTAGGGGGGTAACATCAAGTGGGATGTGGTTGAATATTTCACCATAACCAATTCTTTAACTTACTATACAAGATGCAGGTCTGTTATGATAAAACCAAGTCATGTAGAAAAACATACTTTACTTAGTCACAATGAGCTGGTTTTCAGTTTCAAACTAGAATTTTCCCACTTCAAAGGATACGTCTTTCACCACAAAAATAGCACACACAAATAGGAGACTAATTTGTTCAGTATTGCGAATAATTGTTAATCTGCAAGTTGACTCACTGCATGACATGAATGTTATTTGTTCCTTATCAGTCAATGTGATATTCTGTAGTCTAAACAAAAAAATGGTTAATTTATGCGAAGTCGATTCGCATAAAACTTTGTTTCTAATACTGTACGGAGCCGGAGCCTCGAACAGTATTAGAATGTATTGGCTATGATGAGTCGAAGTTATTACTTTGCGATGTCTCACGAGACTTCGCGTAATAACTTCATAACTTCATTTCTACTGTAAAAAACCATTTCCTGAACTTGGGTTCGGCTCCAAGTGGTACCTTGGAACCGAACCCAAGTTCAGGAAATGTTTTTTTACAGTAAAAATGAATTAATCGGAGCCAATACATTCTAATACTGTACGGAGCTCCGGCTCCGTACAGTATTAGAACAAAGTTTTATGCGAATCGACTTTGGATGTTTCATCCGAAGTAGAGTTGTTCATCCCTAATTGTCAGTAAAACATACACATGGCAGTTACATTGAAGAGTGCTTCATCTGTTTGTCTTTGACCTGAGTTTCTCAATACAAAAACTACAAATTCCACAGGATATTCTGTAAATGTTTTATAAGTGGGGGTGTCAGCTTACTTTTACCTTAGAACCACCAGGTTAGGCAACTGATGGCCAACACATCTAGGTGGTGATTGAATGGAGAGGTGACTGCACATGTTGATGACTCTCGCTATTAAAGCCTGCAGCTCAGCAAGTTCAACTTTTTACTTTTTTTTACTTTTTTGAATGGAAAACACTGCAGGTGACATGCATGTCCACCAGTTTTGCAAAGCTGAAGGCTATCTAACCAACTGTAATAGAAGTCAGGGGATCACTGTTCTTCTACTAATTTGAGGTTCCAGAGATAAGATCTTAATATGTGGATTTCTGACTAGCATCTAGTTCCTTTATATTCCTAAGATCTTTTAATTAACTTTCTTCAATCAGACATAGCATAATCAATTAAATAGAGCCTTGTTCGTACGTAAAATGATTCTCATCACAATTACTTATTTGTAATATTATAGTGACCTCAACCTAGAATAAAAAGCTTAGATTATGTTAAGAGACTACACAAATCGTAGCTAAACATAACAATTAAGGCTTACTTTTTAAGTAGAGACAGGAAAACAAAATAAATCATGTAACACATTTACTGTAAGTGCATACAATAAAGCAAAGTGCTGTCAATGTTTGCAGTAGTCTCACTGGGTGCTGTTCTGGAAAGTCATTTCATGGATTACCGGATAACTGAGCTAGAAGAAATTCCAGACTTTCTAATCACAATGCCAGTAATGCATTCTAGCATATTGTCACATTAACAACTAGAATAAAACAGTATAATAAATTATGAATATAATATATATTTAAAGCACAGTTAACTGTATAACAGTGAAAAAAAATTACAGTGCCTTGCGAAAGTATTCGGCTCCCTGGAACTTTTCAACCTTTTGCCACATTTCAGGCTTCAAACAAAAAGATATAACATGAAGAATCAACAAGTGGGTCACAATTGTGAAGTGGAACGAAATTTATTGGATCATTTAAACTTTTTTTGTAATAATAAAAATGAAAAGTGGGGCGTGCAAAAATATTCGGCCCATTTACTTTCAGTTCAGAAAACTCACTCCAGAAGTTCATTGAGGATCTCTGAATGATCCAATGTTGTCCTAAATGACTGATGAAGATAAATAGAATCCACCTGTGTGTAATCAAGTCTCCGTATAAATGCACCTGCTCTGTGATAGTCTCAGGGTTCTGTTTAACCCCTTCACGCCCAGCGCCGTACATGTACGGCGCAACGGGATGTGACTTAACGGCCAGCGCCGTACAGGTACGGCGCGCTGATCGGGCGGGTGCAGGAGCTGCGCCCGCCCGATCAGCGGCGGGGGTCCGGCAGTGTCCAGGTGCCGGACCCCTGGGGAATGCACCAGCATCGGTGAAAACACAGATGCCGGCGCATTAACCCTTCATGTGCCGCGGTCAGCGCTGACCGCGGCACATGAGGTGTGCGCATATTCAGGATGGCGAGCGGGGGGGCCATCGGGTCCCCGTCACAGCAGCGCTTCCTTAGGCATCGTGGCTGCCATCCCTGCGAGCCTGTGCGATCCAGCCCCCTGGATCGCACAGGAAGCAGGCTGTAAGTGTATTACTGTGAGTAATACACTTACAGCCAATGCATTACAATACAACAGTATTGTAATGCATTGTGCAGGGGATTAGACCCCCAAAAGTTGAAAAAAAGGTGAAAAAAAAAGTTAAAAAATAAAGTTAAAAAAAATAATAATAAAAGTTTCAAGCAAAAAAAGAAAAACGCCATTTTCCCCCCAATAAAGTAAAAAAAAATGTTAAAAAAAGAAAAAAAAAGAAAAAGTAGACATATTAGGCATCTCCGTGTCCATATCGACCGGCTCTATAAAAATATCACATAATCCATCCCGCCAGGTGAACACAGTAAAAAATAAAAAATAAAAACAGTGCCAAAACAGCCATTTTTTGGTCACCCTCCCCCACAAAAAGTGTAATACTACACGATCAAAAAGGCGTATTTACCCCAAAATGGTACTAATAAAATCGTCATCTCGTCCCGCAAAAAATGATACCCTACCTAAGACAATCGCCCAAAAAATAAAAAAAATATGGCTCTTAGAAAATGGCAACACAAAAAAAAAGATTTTATTCTGTTCAAAAATAAATCTAATGTGTAAAACTTTCCAAACATAAAAAAGTTAGACATATTGGGTATCGCCGCGTCCGTAACAACCTGCTCTATAAAAATATTACATGAGATGGCCCCCCAGACGAATGCTGTAAAAAAATTGTTAAAAAAACTATGCCAAAATAGCCATTTTTTTCCCTCTTGCATCACAAAAAGTGTAATAGCAGGCGATCAAAAAGGCGTATTTGACCCAAAATGGTACCAATCAAACCGTCATATTGTCCTGCAAAAATGATACCCTACCTGAGACAATCGCCCGAAAACTGAAAAAAATATGGCTCTCTGAAAATGGCAACACAAAATAAAGACAAAATCTGCCATTTTTTTCCCTCTTGCCTCACAAAAAGTGTAATAGCAGGCGCAGATATAAAAATATCACATGATTTGCCCTCTCTGGTGAATGCTGTAAAAACATTTTTTTTAAAAACCATGCCAAAACAGCTATTTTTTTTTTACCTTGACTCACAAAAAGTGTAATACCAAGCGATCAAAAAGTCTTATGTACCCCAAAATGGTACCAATGAAAGCATCAGCTCATCCCGCAAAAAATGAGCCCCCACATAAGACAATAACTCAAAAAAATAAAAATCAGTGGCTCCCGCAAACCATTCCATCAAAATCTGTGTTGTAAAATCCATATGGCGCTCCTTCTGTTTTGAGTCCGGCCATGTGCCCCCACATCAGTTTACCACCACATATGGGGTGTTGCCATATTCAGGAGAAAATGGGTAACAAATTATGGGGTGCTTTTTTCCTGTTACCCCTTATGAAAATACAAAAAATTTGGGGCTAAAGCAACATTTTATTGGAAGAAATGAAATTTTTCATTTTCACAGCCAAGTGTTTCCAAATTCCGTAAAACACTTAGGGGGTCAAAGTGGTCAGTACCCCCCTTAATATATTTGTTGAAGGGTGTAGTTTCCAAAATGGGGTTACTTTTTGAGGGTTTCCACTGTAGGGGTACGTCAGGGTCTCTCAATTACAAAATGGTGCCTAAAAACTATTCTAGCAAAATCTGCCTCCAAAATCCATATGGCGCTCCTTTCCTTCTGACCACTGCCACAAACCCATAGAGACGTTTACCACCACATATGGGGTATTTCTGTAAACTGCAGAATCAGAGCAATGTATATTGAGGTTTAGTTTGCTGTTAACCCTTACTGTGTTGCAAGAAAAAATTTATTAACATGAATAATCTACCAAAAAAGTGAAATTTTGAAATTTCACCTCCCTTTTCCTTTAATTCTTGTGGAACACCTCAAGGGTTAACAAAGTTTGTAACATTCATTTTATATAATTTGAGGGGTGTAGTTTCTAAAATGGGGTAATTTATGGGGGGTTTCATTATGTAAGCCCCTCAAAATCACTTTATATCTGAATTGGTGCTTAAAAAATGGTTTTGGAAAATTTGGTGAAAATTTGAAAAATGGCTTCTAAACTTCTAAGCCCTCTAACGTCCTAAAAAAGTAACTTTTATAAAATGATGCCAACATAAAGTAGACATATGGGGAATATAAAATAATAACTATTTTTGGAGGTATTACTATGTATTTTGAAAGTAGAGAAATTGAAATTTGGAAATTTTTCCAAATTTTTGGTAAATTTGGTATTTTTAAAAAAATAAAAATGAAATATTTTGCCAAAAATTTACTACTGTCGTGAAGCACAATATGTGACGAGAAAACAATCTCAGAATGGCATGCATAAGTAAAAGCGTTCCAAAGTTATTACCACATAAAGTGACACATGTCAGATTTGCAAAAAATGGCCTGGGCAGAAAAGTGAAAACAGGCCCGGAGTTGAAGGGGTTAAGGCACAGAGAGCATCATGAAGACCAAGGAACACACCAGGCAGGTCCGTGATACAGTTGTGGAGAAGTTTAAAGCCGGATTTGGATACCAAAAGATTTCCCAAGCTTTAACCCTTTCAGTCCCGGAGGTTTTTTCGGCTTTGCGTTTTTGTTTTGCGCTCCCTGCCTTCAAACAGCCATAACTGTTTTATTTTTCTGTTCACATAGCTGTATGAGGGCTTGTTTTTTGCGGGACAAGTTGTACTTTCCAACGCCACCATTTAATATTGCATATGGTGTAGTGGGAAGCGGGAAAAAAATTCCAAATCGGGTGAAATTGCAAAAAAAACGCTATTCTGCTACAGTTCTACGGGTTTTTTTTATTTACAACGTTCGATGTTCATTAAAACTGACCAGTTACTTTCATTCTACTGGTCAGTATGAATCTGGCGATACCTAATATGTATAGTTTTTCCTGCGTTTTGATAGTGATAAAATAATTATAAAGTTGGCCTTTTTTTTTTTTTTGTCATATCTTGACCCCTATAACTTTTTGGTATTCATGTGTACGGAGCTGTATGGGGGCTCAGTTTTTGCGGGGTGATCTGAAGTTTTTATTTATACCATTCTGGGGTGTGTAGGACTTTTTGATCACTTTTTATTTATTTTTTTTTAGAAAAAAAAAAGCGACAAAAAACAGCGAATCGGCATTTGGACGCTTTTTTCCGCCACACAATTCGCCGTATTGCAATTTTTTTTTTATATTTTAAAAGTATGGGCATTTTTGGACACGGTGATACCCATGATGTCTATATTTATTGTTATTTAGGTATTTATTTTTTAATTATACGGAAAGGGGGGTGATTTAAACTTTTATATTTTTTTATTTTTTATATATTTTTTAACATTTTTTAAAATTTTTTGTGATTATTTTAAATCTCAAATATGAGCAAATAGATGTGTTTTTATTTTTTCTTTATGAGCAATGAGGGTCTTTTATTTTTGACTTAATGACCGAATTTGCTCATTTCTTATCCTGGCCTGCCATCTAGTGGCCAGAATAATAATTGCACGTTGAAAGCTGTAAACCTCATCAGCGAGGTTTACAGCTTTCAGATTGTGTACAGACACCCCGATTGACCACACGGGGTGTCTGTACACCACCCGGAAGCGTACGCTTCCATGTTTAGACGCAACTAGATGCCATGATCACGTGATCACTAGATCACGTGATCACTAGATGCCGTGATCTAAAGGCCTACGAAGACGCCACCGATGGCGGTAAGTACCCACAAGTCTCTGCTGTTAGAAACAGCAGAGACTTGCCAGCCATGACGCCCGCCGCACGTGCGAGCGGGTGCCATGTGTTCGCATCACCCCAGCGCTGGTACTGTAAGGGTTAAACATCCCAAGGAGCACTGTGCAAGCGATCATATTGAAATGGAAGGAGTATCAGACCACTGCAAATCTACCAAGACCCGGCCATCCCTCTAAACAGGAGAAGACTGATCAGAGATTCAGCCAAGAGGCCCATGATCACTCTGGATGAACTACAGAGATCTACAGCTGAGGTGGGAGAGTCTGTCCATAGGACAACAATCAGTCGAACACTTCACAAATCTGGCCTTTATGGAAGAGTGGCAAGAAGAAAGCCATTTCTCAAAGATATCCATAAAAAGTCTCGTTTACAGTTTGCCACAAGCCACCTGGGAGACACACCAAACATGTGGAAGAAGGTGCTCTGGTCAGATGAAACCAAAATCCAACTTTTTGGAAACAATGCAAAACAATATGTTTGGCATAAAAGCAACACAGCTCATCACCCTGAACACACTATCCCCACTGTCAAACATGGTGGTGGCAGCATCATGGTTTGGGCCTGCTTTTCATCAGCAAGGACAGGGAAGATGGTTAAAATTGATGGGAAGATGGATAGAGCCAAATACAGGAACATTCTGGATGAAAACCTGTTGGAGTCTGCAAAAGACCTGAGACTAGGACGGAGATTTATCTTCCAACAAGACAATGATTCCAAACATAAAGCAAAATCTACAATGGAATGGTTCAAAAATAAATGTATCCAGGTCTTAGAATGTCCAGACCTGAATCCAATTGAGAATATGTGGAAAGAGGTGAAAACTGCTGTTCACAAACGCTCTCCATCCAACCTCAAAGAGCTTGAGCTGCTTTGCAAGGAAGAATGGGCAAGAATTTCAGTCTCTAGATGTGCAAAACTGATAGAGACATACCCCAAGCGACTTGCAGCTGTAATCGCAGCAAAAGGTGGTGCAACAAAGTATTAATGCAAGGGGGCCAAATAATTTTGCACGCCCCACTTTTCAGTTTTATTATTACAAAAAAAGTTTAACTGATCCAATAAATTTCGTTCCACTTCACAATTGTGACCCACTTGTTGATTCTTCACCAAAAATTTAAAATGTTATATCTTTTTGTTTGAAGCCTGAAATGTGGCAAAAGGTTGAAAAGTTCCAGGGGGCCGAATACTCTCGCAAGACACTGTAGCTACAATATAACAAAACACATATTTCACTTCACAGCTCAACAATATTCACTTACAGAGTACTCACACAACTCTTTTTTAGTACAGAGCCTCCTCTATTCCTGAAAGTAGATGCCATCTGGTTGCATCTTTCCTATCCTGCCAGCGGTGATACTGTAGTAAAAATTTTCACTACAAGCAGACTAGAGCAGGCTATTTAAGCTCAAGGCAGTGGACTCTCTGGCTGTAGCCTTTATCATTTGCTGGCAGTCACCTTTGTTCGATTGAGTACCTTGTTACCTTGTCTCCTGATAAACTTGTAGACGTTAAGAAAAGGGAAAACATTGGGACATTTAAGTAGGGAAGGTCTGGTGAGGGAAAGCCACCAGGAAGTGGGGCTTCCCCTTTCAGGGTGATTACTCCGCTTGTAGGTAGAGACGCATACCAGTAATAGGAACAGTGTCCTTCTATACTTCCTAAAGTATACCTACAAGTGGATTTGCACAATTATTCATTATATCTACGGTTTTGGGGCTATACGATTGGGCTGTCTCCAAGGACCTAATACTTATAAAGATAGACTAAGGTCAACACTAAAGAAGAACTCCCGCAAAAAATTTTATTCTATGTCCTGCTAGAAATGTACATGATGTAATCTGTACTGAATGTCATTTTCTTACCAGTAGCTGAATTTTTGAGTTATATCTCCCTGATGCTTATCATCTGTGTCATGTGACTAGGAATTAGACTCACCAACCGACACAGCACCTTATGTGTGGACAGGAAGTCTAATTTTCTATGCATTCCTATGGGAGCCTCACTTTCAGTCTCATAGGAATGAATAGAGAAGTGACTGGCTTGCTGTCGTGGGTCAGTTGGAGGTCAGGGAGTTGGTCACATGACCCAGCTACAATAAGAAGAGAGTGGAAACTCTCAATTACAGCCTCTGATAAGAAAATGACATTCACTACAGATTATATTATGCACCTTTCTACCAGGTCAGAGAATAAAAATTTTTGCGGGAGTTCTTTAAGGTGACCTGGAGGAATGACACACTGTGAAAAGCAGCAAACTTGTCATTCATATAATCGTGAGTGACTGCTAAAGCAGTCTATGTATTGCTATTTCATTAAGTTGCTATACTGTCCACATTAGGGGCCTACATGTCCTAGGCTCTCTACCTATTATCGCTTTGTACTTATCTGACATAAATTATTTGTTTGAAGTAGGTATTTTAATCTACATTATTAAAACTTATATTTTAGAGTAGAGTGGGTCAAAATATATATTTTTTCTGTGATATTGATTACTGTAGTACTACCAAAAGATGATCTCAAGATGATCAACAAATATCCTCATCTGTGCACTTTGGACAATAAACACAATTGAGCCACAACTGCAATACCACAACTGCTTTTATTATACTCAGTGTTCTGATGGGGAACTTTAGGTCTTGGCATTCATGTTGATGTTACTTACACTTACCAACTACCAGAACAAATAAACCCCATTGCTCAGGAATGGTTTGAGAACCATGACAGAGAGTTCAAAGTGTTGACTTGGCCTTCAAATTTCCCAGATCTCAATCCATTTGAGAAAAAGCAAGTCCAATTTGTATTTAAATTTATTAAACTAAGTCCCAAATTTTCAGCCAAACTTAAATCTTAAATAGTATAGTGAAGTTCCTACCTTTTAACCGTAGGCCATTTATGTTGTCCTATACCCAATACTCACATTCAACATATAAGGAAATACATAGGATAGATGAAGAGTATATACCCTCTTTGTATCATTCCATCAAATGTGTGTTTGCATCATTGGGGTATGATCCAGTCACCTATCAGTGTCTTGTATCAAATGCAGAATTCTATCTTGATAGCCTATGTCTTCTTTCTTGGATGTACCGCATATGGTGAGTGATCCAGGAATGATGTGGATACCTCTGCTATTCTTAGTCTCTTCCAGAGGGGTTTTTCCTTTTGTAGATTACTGCTATGGATTTGACAACATAAATTAAAGCCCTTGTCTGTGTCATGTGGGTCCCTATGCTGTCCGTCTGCAGAGCACCTGGCCTGACAGGGGCGACCCCACTAAGTTTCCCTGTTAGACTCTGACTGTCCCTGTTCTAAAAACTTGGATGAGTCAGATATTCTATTCCACCCAAGTGTGTTTCTGCTGGTGACTTATGCAGGATAGGTGCAGGATAGCGGGCCGAACTGGATGGACAGATGTCTTTTTTCGGTCTTATAAACTATGTTACTATGTTACTTAGTTTGATTTAACCAACATTTTCAGTGGACAACAAGGCTCAACTCTATAAATGGTTACAAAACGGGTCACAGACAGGTATCATCTATTAGGTACATAGTGGTAGACACCTAAAGAGAGCACGACTGAAAGCACCTCTTCAGCGGGTGCTGTATCACTCTAAGTCCCCTCCCCGCACGCTAATTAGCCAATTAACGTGCGGGAAGGTGCTGGCCTTCACTGTAATGCCAGTAGCCATGTTGGCTACTGGCATTACACTGACTGGATGGACACGGTGACATGTGACCGGCTCATACCGAGCCAGGGACAGCTGCTGCAAGGAGGGACAGATAGTGTAGGGAGAGAAGAAAGCTAGGCAGGGATAGTATTTGTTCTACAAAGACCCAAAAGCCCTTTTAAGGGCTATTCTATCTTGCTGGAAATTTTTATTTTTATTTTCGGGGTGTTAAAAATAGTGCTAGGTGGCCTGCTATTAATGCCACCTGTGCAGCTGCTGCATGCTGTATGATACTCTCTGTATACTATATACCTGACATCCTTTGCTATTATTTCTGCTGTTAAAGGGGTTGTCCGAGTTATTTTTTTGTTCTTTATATGTTTCTAACTTGTCAGGTATAACAACTTTCCCATATACTTTGTGTTTCTAAAGCTGCTGGTTTCTCATAGTTGACTGAGGGTCACATGACCTGTGATGTCACCTTATCTCTCTGCTCTGTGATGTTTCGTTCACAAGCCTCAGAGTTCAGATAACAGTCTGTACACGAGACGTCACTGGCCACGCTCCCTTTCTTTGCCGGGATCCTGCTATCTGCTCTCTTCCTGGATTCCTTCAGATAAAACATGAACCCCTTCAGCCAGAACACACTGAGGGCTCAAGGCTTTACAACAAACAGTAGCTGCAGCAGTGAGAGGAGACAAATGCTGGGCACAAGAGCTGTAGAGGAATTGTATTGTACAAGAACAGGTAGGGAGAAATTCCTGTATGTATTAGCAGTGTCATTGTACAGCTGGGACTTGTAGTCCTACACATACAACGTGCTGCTGAGTATTCCAGCAGGCAGACATGTCACTCAGCACTTGTATTCATTCCCTTTGCAGAGAAGGGGGAAGAAGGGGGAGGGTCTGAGATTGTTGTTATTGCATGTAAACAAAGACCAGAAGAGAACCAGGGAAATTAGGAAATATGGATTTTTTTGCCTAAAACTTGCTTAACTTAGTTATATATTGCTGCCCATCAGATTTTCTGCCCTTAATTAAGGCCTCAGTACCTCTTTTGCGTCTTGCTGTATAACATTTGCGCAAGGAGGGACATATAGTGTAGGGATAGGATTTGGCTAGGCAGGGCTACTAGTTCTGTTCAAAAGACACAAAAGTCCATTGTTAAATCTGGCTGCATTAATTTTTTTTTTATTTTGGGGCAAAAAGAACGGAAGTGTGCCTGACGCTAATACCACGTGCGCAGAGTGTGCATTAGAATCGTTCTGTAGTCTATATACCTAACATCCGTTGCTATATTTTCTGCCCTTAATTAAGGCCACAGTACCTCTTTTGTGTCTGCTGTATAACATTTGCGCAAGGAGGCACATATAGTGTAGGGATAGGATTTGGCTAGGCAGGGCTAGTTGTTCTGTTCAAAAGACACAAAAGTCCATTGTTAAATCTGGCTGCATTAATTTTTTTTTTCTTTTGGGGCAAAAAGAACGCAAGTGTGCCTGACACTACCACTACGTGCACAGCGTGTGTATTAGGACCTTTCAAAAGTCTATATACCTGACATACGTTGGTATTTTTTCTACCATTAATTAAGGCCGCAGTTTCTCATTTGCATCTGCTATAGAGGGCCGTATTAGCAACTAGGCACCGGGGGGCACGGTGCCTAGGGCGGCGGGTTGCGGGAGGGGGGGGCATCACCCCGCCGGGAGAATCTATAAGGATTGTGGAAAAAAAAAAAAAAGCTCAAAAACCATGCTGGAATTTTTTTTTATTTCCGCAGGGGCGGCGGGGGGCGGGGGGGTGGCTTGGGGATGATGTCGGGTGACACAGTTATTTCAATAAACCCTTACCCTGCCATCCCCATGCCGTATGCATCTCTCCAGCACTTCCTCCTGGGCTGGCTGCGTGATACCGCGAGACCCGGAGCTGGGTCACAAGTCTCGCGGGATCACACTGCTTCAAGAGAAGAAGGCGCGCGCTGAAGTCCGGAGCTAACAGGTAAGTATTTTTTTGTGTGTGTTTGTGGCTGTGCACATCTGGGGGGGCACCTGTCAGGCTGGCAAATCGGACAGGTCTTATGGGGGAAAAGCGGGCTGATCTGAGGTCTGATGGGGGCTGGGGCACAAAACGCTGATGTGATCTCTGATGGGGCACAATGCTCTGATCTGAGGTCTGATGGGGCACAACGGGCTGATGGGGCACAATGGGCTGATCTGAGGTCTGATGGTGGCACAGTGGGCTGATCTGAGGTCTGATGGGGGCACAGTGGGCTGATCTGAGGTCTGATGGGGGCACAGTGGGCTGATATGAGGTCTGATGGGGGCACAAGAGGCTGATTTGAGGTCTGATGGGATGCACAATGGGCTGATCTGAGGTCTGATGGGGGCACAATGGGCTGATCTGAGGATGGATGGTGGCACAGTGGGCTGATGTGAGGTCTGATGGGGGCACAGTGGGCTGATCTAAGGTCTGATGGGGGCACAGTGGGCTGATCTGAGGTCTGATGGAGGCACAAAGGCTGTTGGGAGGTCTGATGGGGGCACAGTTCGCTGATCTGAGGTCTGATGGGGCACAGTGGGCTGATGTGAGGTCTGATGGGGGCACAGTGGGCTGATCTGAGGTCTGATGGGGGCACAGTAGGCTGATGTGAGGTCTGATGGGGGCACAATGGGCTGATGTGAGGTCTGATTGGGGTACAGCGGGCTGATCTGAGGTCTGATGGGGTACAGTGGGCTGATCTGAAGTGTGTTGGGGGCACATTCTAATGATCTAAGGTCTGATGGGGCACATTCTGCTGATCTGATGTCTGATGGGGGCACATTCTGCTGATCTGAGGTCTGATGGGGGCACAATATGCTGATCTGAGGTCTGATGGGGGCACAGTGGGCTGATCTGAGGTCTGATGGGGGCACAGTGGGCTGATCTGAGGTCTGATGGGGGCCCAAAAGGCTGATGTGAGGTGTGATGGGGGCACAATGGGCTGATCTGAGGTCTGATGGGGCACAAAAGGCTAATGTGAGGTCTGATGGGTGCACAGTTCATTGATCTGAGGTCTGATGGGGCACAGTGGACTGATCTGAGGTCTGATGGGGGCACAGTGGGCTGATCTGAGGTCTGATGGGGGCACAGTAGGCTGATGTGAGGTCTGATGGGGGCACAATGGGCTGATGTGAGGTCTGATTGGGGTACAGCAGGCTGATCTGAGTTCTGATGGGGGTACAGTGGGCTGATCTGAGGTCTGTTGGGGGCACATTCTAATGATCTAAGGTCTGATGAGGCACATTCTGCTGATCTGAGGTCTGATGGGGGCACATTCTGCTGATCTGAGGTCTGATGGGGGCACAATACGCTGATCTGAGGTCTGATGGGGGCACAGTGGGCTGATCTGAGGTCTGGTGGGTGCATAGTTGGTATGTGGTATGTTTATTATGACTCTTTTAGTTGCATTAAGTTTGCTGGCAAGCTCTAGATACGGTACATTGCTGCGATAGTTATGTAGAAAAATAGTAAATACATGCAGGCACAATAGCCTCCATTGTCAACCTATAGGGCCGACCCCTGTGACTGGACGACTAAAGTGCATAGGGTCAGATTTTGCTGGGGGGTGGTGGCGCGGCTGAAATTTGGGGGCGTGGGGGAATGGGTCGCGTTGGGGGGGAAGGGGGCGTCATCACAGAGAGTGCCTAGGGCAGCATGAACCCTAAATACGGCCCTGCTGCTATATAACATTTGCGCAACGAGGGACTTATACTGTAGGGATAAGATTTGGCTAGGTAGGGCTAGTAGTTCTGTTCAAAAGACACATACGTCCATTGTTAAATCTGGCTGCATTCTTTTTTTTTCTTTTGGGGCAAAAAGAATGCAAGTGTGCCTGACGCTAATACCACGTGAGCAGCCTGTGTATTAGAACCTTTCAAAAGTCTATATACCTGACATCCGTTGGTATTTTTTCTACCGTTAATTTAGGCCACAGTTCCTCTTTTGCATCTGCAGTATAATTTGCGCAAGGAGGGACTTATACTGTAGGGATAGGATTTGGCTAGGTAGGGCTACTAGTTATGTTCAAAAGACACAAAAGTCCATTGTTATATCTGGCTGCATTTTTTTTTTCTTTTGGGGCAAAAAGAACGCAAGTGTGCCTGACACTACCACTACGTGCACAGCGTGTGCATTAGAACCTTTCAAAAGTCTATATACCTGACATCCGTATTTTTTCTACCGTTAATTTAGGCCGCTGTTCCTCATTTGCAGCTGCTCTATAATGTTTGCGCATTCTAAATATTTGACATTCTGTGAAATTTTTCTGATCATACACCATAAAAATCTGCTTTACTGTACTTGCGACAAAGTTGCATATATCTCTTAATATTATAAAAATGAGTTTCTGTCTGTCTGTTCTCTATGTGCGACCAAACTACTGGACCGATTTTCACCAAATTCGGCATAGAGGTACATCAGGTGTCCGGGATGGTTTTAGACTAGGTCTCAGCTCTCTAGGACATACCGTTCCCGAGATATTCCCAAATTATGATCTCCATTAGCCAATATTAGTCTGGGACCATTTCACTTCAAATTCCAACTGCCATTTTCTCCATATGCACACAGGTTTCCATAACAACCTAGCCAGGTAATTAGCAGCCAGCTGAGGAGCTCAGCCATTTCTATTCGCTGCTTTAAAGGGGCAGAGCGCTGTGGATGACACTGTTAAAGGGGGTATTCCAGTTACCATAAATATAACTTATGTTTTAGACTAATTTTAGACTAAGACCGTTCAGTAGTAATAAAAGATGTTTTCTTCCACTGCTACCCATTGCGTGTCCTCATTAATTACCATGGCATCGACCTGTAATTCAGGCTGCCCCCTAAAGAAGGACTTAAAACCCCTGCCCCAGGTCTAGCTAAGCCACGCCCCTGACTTGGTCAGGTCACGCCCCCTCCCACTCCGCCGCCAATGGGGATTGAAAAAATGAAGGTAAAAATCAACTTCTGTCAGCTGCATTGACTTTCTCTCTGCAACGACACACAGAAACATTAAATGAAATAGATGAAATACACTAATTTTAGACTAAGACCGTTCAGTAGTAATAAAAGATGTTTTCTTCCACTGCTACCCATTGCGTGTCCTCATAAATTACCATGGCATCGACCTGTAATTCAGGCCACCTTCAAAAGAAAGACTTAAAACCCCTGCCCCAGGTCTCGCTAAGCCATGCCCCGACACAGTCAGGCCACGCCCCCTCCCACTCCGCACCCAATGGGGATTGAAAAAATGAAGCTAAAATTCAACTTCTGTCAGCTGCAGGGGTGGGTGGGAGGTTGACTTTCTTTCTGCAATGACAACCAGAAACACTAAATGAAATAGATTAAATATACCCATGCGAAGCAATGTTTTCTTCCACTGCTACCCATTGCGTGTCCTCATAAATTACCATGGTATCGACCTTTAATTCAGGCCACCCTCAAAAGAAGGACTTAAAAGCAACCCCCTCCAAAGTCCCGCTAAACCACACCCCTGAACCGATCAGGTCATACCCCCTCCCACTCTGCAGCCAACAGGGATTGAAAAAGTGAAGGTAAAAATCAACTACTGTCAGCTGCATTGACTTTCTCTCTGCAACGACACACAGAAACATTAAATAAATAGATGAAATATACCCAGGCGAAGCCGGGTCCTTCTGCTAGTACTATATAATATGCACAAGGCGAGCAGAAAGGGACAGGGAAGTGGGCGTGCTACTGATGGTGAACACAGAGGCCATCACTCTGGGCGCGATGGCCACTCTTGTCGCCACACCAGTGCGAGCAGGCAGTCGGTTGGATTTCAGCTGTTAATGCTTCCAGTCGGTTAAGCACCACCCTCATCCTCCTTCCTCCCACCATGCAGAGTCTGGGTAAAGAAGTAATCCCACATTCGGATATTCCGAGAAGCTTTTTTCATCACCATTACTTGGCTTGGGCCTCTCGCCAAGGCCACTTGAAGTGGGAGATGAGGAGATATTGTGCCCTGATTCCCAAACTCATGAGTATCCACAGTCTGAAGAAGATAACGGTGGGGAACGGCAAGTAGCGTCTCACGAGGTGCATGATGATGATGAGACACAGTTGCCAATAAGTCAAGGGTAACTATTGCTTCAAGAGGTGGATGATGAGGATGAGACGCAATTAAGTCAGGTTCTTGTTAGTTCACCATGTCAGGAGGAGGACCAGAGTGAGGATGTGGAAGAGGAGGTGGTGGATGATTAAATTGCTGACCCAACCTGGGAAGGTGGCAAGCCTAGCGAGGACAGCAGTACAGAGGGGGAGGGATCCGCAGCACCGCAACAGGCTGGAAGAGGCAGTGGGGTGGCAAAAGGGAGAAGGCAGGCCACGCCAACCAGGCCCACAACTGTTCCCCGGAGCAGCCCCTAGTGGCAATCTCCCTTGCCAAGGGTTAGGTGTTCTGCAGTTTGGCATTTTTTTAGGAAAGTGCTGACGATAAACGGATTGTAATTTGTAACCTGTGCCATACCAAGATGAGAAGGGGAGTAAACCTCAGCAACCTGACCACCACCAGCATGATCTGCCACATGGCAGCAAAGCACCCTAATAGGTGGGCCGAACGCCTGGGTCCACGATCTGTGTCTGCAGGTCACACCACTGCCTCCTCTTCCCCTCTGCTACCTGCTGTCTAAGACGCAGGCCCAGATGCCTCCCGCCCTGCACCTGGACCTTCGCAGGAACCATTAGCCAGCACGTCCACTTCAATGTCCCAGCGCAGCGTTCAAATGTTCTTACCCCAGGCATTTGAATGCAAGTGCAAATACCCTGCCACCCACCCACAGGCCATAGCTCTAAACGCGCAACTTTCAAAATTGCTGGCCCTGGAAATGTTGTCGTTTAGGCTGGTGTACACCGAGGCTTTTCGCAGCCTGATGGCGGCAGCTGTCCCTTGTTATGCAGTCCCCAGCCGCCACTATTTTTCCCGGTGTGCCATCCCTGCCTTACACCAGCATGTGTCCAGAAACATAACCCGTGCTCTGACCAACGCAGTTACTGGCAAGGTACACTTAACAACTGACACATGGAGAAGCGCTTGTGGCCAGGGACGCTACATTTCCCTGACGACACACTGGGTGAATGTTGTGGAGGCTGGAAGCGAGTCGTACCCTGGGATGGCACAGGTGCTACACACGCTGAGGATTGCGGGCCCTACTTCCATCCAGATTTTCGCCACCACCTACAGTAGCGGCTGCAACCCCTCCTTCTCTTCCCCTACTTCCCATGCAGAATTGCAGCACCAGTCAGACTTCTGTCAGTAGCTGGGAGCAGTGTAGCACAGCAGTTGGGAAGTGGCAACAGGCCGTGCTGAAGCTTATTTGCCTAGGAACAGGGATAAGGGAACAGGCTGAGCTGTGGCTCTCGCCAGTCAACCTATAGCCAGGCATGGTTGTATCTGATAACGGCCGCAACTTGGTGGCGGCTTTGGAGATGGCCAACCTCCCACACATACCATGCCTGGCCCATGTCTTCAACTTAGTGGTTCAGCGGTTTCTGAAAACCTACCCCAATTTGCCTCAGCTACTGGTGAAGGTGCGTTGTCTGTGTGCCCATTTCCGCAAGTCACCTACAGCTTCAGCCGGCCTGGCAATGCTGCAGCAGCGCTTGC
>ONZH01020583.1:0-60802 GCA_900303285.1 Rhinella marina | reverse complement strand
ACCAGGTCAGACGGTGTGTATTAACACCACGTATATACAAGAGTTTTGCAGGCACGCAGAACGCACAATACAGGTGCCAAATAAAAGGCCTTTTTTTTTAATATTTCTAGGTACACAGCCGTGTACTACCAGGTCAGACGGTGTGTATTAACACCACGTATATACAAGAGTTTTGCAGGCACGCAGAACGCACAATACAGGTGCCAAATAAAAGGCCTTTTTTTTAAATATTTCTAGGTACACAGCCGTGTACTACAAGGTCAGACGGTGTGTATTAACACCACGTATATACAAGAGTTTTGCAGGCACGCAGAACGCACAATACAGGTGCCAAATAAAAGGCCTTTTTTTAAATATGTCTGATTACACAGCCGTGTACTAACAGGTCAGACGGTGGGTATTAACAGCACGTATATAAAAGAGTTTGCAGGCACGCAGAACGCACAATACAGGTGCCAAATAAAAGGCCCTTTTTTTTAATATGTCTGATTACACAGCCGTGTACTAACAGGTCAGACGGTGGGTATTACAGCACGTATATGAAAGAGTTTTGCAGGCACGCAGAACGCACAATACAGGTGCCAAATAACAGGACTTTTTTTTAAATATGTCTGAGTACACAGCCGTGTACTAACAGGTCAGACGGTGGGTATTTACACCTGGTATACAAAAAGGGTATTGCAGGCACACAGAACCCAGAACACTAGAGCCAAAGAAACTGTATTTAAAAAAAAAAAAATGTACACAGCCGTATACTGCCAGAAGATCAGATGGTGGATATACACACTAGGTATATAACAGGGTTTTGCAGCCAAAAAGAATGCAGAACAGTAGTGCCAAATATAGTTTGGTATGTAGCAGAGCACCTAATACACCACTAATGCCTCTCTCTGTCCCTACTCCAGCAGCTATCCCTGAATACAGCAGCCGTTCTCTGCAGAGTGTATATAGTAGTAAAGCTATCACTGTACTGCACTATAGTAGCCCTGATAAGGGCTTTTAATCACGCTCCTGCCTGTCCAACAGCTAAAACCTATCTCTCCCTTCTCCAGCCTCTGTCCCTGACTAAGTTCACGCAGCATATGCGAACGAGCAGGAAGACCTGAGTTTTTAATATTCGAGGTCACGTGGTTTTTCCAGCCAATCCATGTAGACGCCGTTTTCGCGCTGCCAGCGTGCTCCGCGGGCCTGTCATACCCCCCCCCCCGCATGGTGATTGGTGGAAAAAGAGCGCCAGGGAAGGTGGGAGGGGAAACGAATTCTAAGTGCGCCATCGCCGTTATACTCGATAGAAATCGAGTATGCCGAATAGCGTAGTATTCGATCGAATACCGGCTCGATCGAACACTACTCGCTCATCTCTAATTACCAACCCATCTTGGGTCAGTCACCTCATCATCCACCAGCTCTTCCTCCGATTCCTCACTCTGCTCCCCCCTCGGACTTACTGCCCTGACAACAACGTCACTGTCTGACAACCGTCATCATCATCATTATCATCCGACACCTCTTTACGCACTACTTGCACTAAGTCCACACTCTCATCACCCACAGACTGTGAAAGTTCTAAATTTTGGGCATCGGGACAGAGCAACTGCTCAGGTTGCTGTTGAGCAGTGGTTTGTGTCTCTGGGTAGGGTCCTGAAAAGAGTTCCTGTGAGTATGCCTGATCTGAATCCATACTTTCTGTGGGGGGGGGGGCAGGCTGGGGGGAAGGAGGTTGAGCTGGAGGAGACAGAGGTCTACTCCCTTGGCTAGCGTGGGTGGACTGCATGGAAGACTGGGTGGTGGATAAATTACTGGACGCATTGTCCACTATCCACGTCATCACCTGTTCGCACTGTTGTGGTTTCAATAGTGGTGTACCACATGACCCAGTAAGTTGCAAGATGAAGCTAGGGAGCGAAACTCTGCGGCGTTCCACTGCTCCCTCATCAGCATGTACAGTGTCACCCTGCCCAGGACCACGGCCTCTGCCCCCTACACTACTTGAACGCCCACGCCCTCGTCCTTGACCCTTAGCCCTTGGGGTCAACATTTTGTATATTCACCAAACTGTCGAGTTAATATCTGAGGCCAAAACCGTATTCAGTAGACAGTAGAATTACTATCTGAGGCAAAAAAATGTAGTCTTTAGACTCCAGCTATTGCACCGCAAACCACTCAATTTTGCACTGGACTGTAGTTTATATAACTGAGAATAAAAACGTATTCTCTAGACTGCGGCTAGTGTATCGCACACCTCACAATTGTTCACTGGACTGTAGTTTATATAATTGAGTGAAAAAAATTATTCTCTAGACTGCGGCTAGTGTATCACACACCTCACAATTGTTCACTGGACTGTAGTTTATATAACTGAGAAAAAAACATAGTCTTTATATGGCGGCTATTTTACCGCAAAGCACTCCATTTTTCACTGGACTGTAAGACATATAACTGCGAGAAAATACGTATTTTATAGACTGACGCTGCTGTACAGCACACCTCACAATTGTTCACTGGACTGTAGTTTATATAATTGAGTGAAAAAAACGTATTTTATAGACTGACGCTGCTGTACAGCACACCTCACAATTGTTCACTGGACTGTAGTTTATATAATTGAGTGAAAAAAACGTATTCTCTAGACTGCGGCTAGTGTATCACACACCTCACAATTGTTCACTGGACTGTAGTTTATATAATTTAGTGAAAAAAATTATTCTCTAGACTGCGGCTAGTGTATCACACACCTCACAATTGTTCACTGGACTGTAGTTTATATAATTGAGTGACAAAACGTATTCCCTAGACTGCACTACAGATCCCAGCAAGCCAAGGTACACCAGCACCAAATTGAGTACTGAGAGGACTTTGGGTAATTTCATTGGGGTCTGTGTGGACCATGTGCTGTCCCCTTTCTGCCACCAGTGCACAGTGTGCAGCCAAGATGGCGGTAGCTGCACTACAAGTCCCAGCCAGCAGCCGAGGGGAGGACAAAAAAAAATGTTGTTGTAGCCCTTAGAAGGAGCGTTGGGTTCTTTGTGGATGATTCCTGCCTAACCAGATTCTAATTTCACGCCCTAACAGTGTGCAGCCAAGATGGCGGTAGCTGCACTACAAGTCCCAGCCAGCAGCCAGGAGGAGACCAAAAAAAAACGTGCTTGTAGCCCTTAGAAGGGCTGTTGGGTTCTTTGTGGGTGATTCCTGCCTAACCCACAACTAAATTCAGGCCCTAACACTCTCCCTGACAGACAGCAGCTCTATCCCTAATCTCATGCAGAAGGCGTATGACGCGAGCAGCGCGGGACCAGATTCTTATATTCCCAGGTCATCTGATCTGGCCAGCTAATCCCTGCTATCGACTTGTAGGGGCCCCACGTGATGCTAGGAGGTACCAAAGACTCTCCTGCATGTTGATTTGCTGAAAAAAGGCGGCTAACATGCAGGAAGAGGAAGTTGCCATTTCCTCAAGGATCGCAATATGCTTGTCCGAGTAGCGAGCATATGCGAATACCCTAATGCTTGAACGAGCACCAAGCTCGGACGAGCATGTTCGCTCATCTCTACTCCAGACTAAAAAAAAAAAAATACCTAGGAGCCATTGGCTCCTGAGCTAAAAAATTTAGGAGCCAAATTAAATTTTTAGTCGCCAAATTTAAATACGTATAATTATAATTAGAAAAAAGACTTGGAGGAGAAAATGGAAAGTCTGGCCCATAATAGAACAGTCCTATCCTATTTTTGGGGGACACAATGTGATTAAAAAAATGGTGAATTGTACAGTTTTTATTTTTTATTTTTCTGTTACGTTTTCTCCGCCTAGGAGATATTTTTTTATATTTTAATAGTTTGGACTTTTCAGAAGTGGCGATATGTAAAATGTTTATTTATTGTTAATATATTTTATATGTAAAATTGGGAAAGGGGGTGATTAAGGGGCCATTCAGACGGCCGTAGTATTGCGGATCCGCAAATATGCAGATCCACAATACCACAGATGCCACCCGGCGTGTGTGTTCTGTAATTTGTGGACACATCAGGGTGAATAGAACTTACACTCACTTACCATGGCAGCCAGGACTTCAGTAGCTGCTGGGGCTCCGATCGGAACTGCCACTGCCACCAATGAAGAGGGGGGGGGGGGACCCTGTGGCCGCTGCCACCAATGTTTATTATACTGGGCAGTTGGGGAGGAGGGCGCACTGTGCCACCAATGATGATAACTATGTTTAATAAAAGTACAGGAGCGTGTGCCGGCTATGTGATTCTGCGCCAGCAGCCGCTACTGTACTTTTATTAAATATAGACCTGTATGACAGGGAGCTGAGATCAGCGGTAGTTAAACCCTCAGGTGCGTCACCTGAGGGGTTAACTGCGGCGTATCCGATATCGCAGCTCCCTATCATGGAGCATTGCGCCCTCCCTATCACCAGGAAGAAGACCGTGTGGTGTGGAGAAATTAGTAGCCATAGCTGCCTCACATCAACTACTTCCCTTGGAGCCTGGATAAACCCTGAAGGGGCACCTTCATTTAGCATATTGGCAGAGGTCCTAGGACCCCTCACTGATCAACCGACCCTGGGGCAGACTATAGTTTACCACTGATGTTAAGAAGCACCTAATCTTACAAATGAAAATGCTGCCGTTACGCTGCTGTGGATTTAACCTTAAAAGCCGGGATCTTTCCGGTGGAGTCAGAGCCGCGCTGTACACTCTGACCAATCAGATGTCTCCTCCGCCCCTCTCATTGGTGGCGCAGTGCGCCCTCCCCCTTACCTCGTCCGCCCCTCTCATTGGTGGCGCAGTGCGCCCTCCCCTTCCCTCTCCTCTCCCATTGGTGGAAGCGGCAGCAGCAGCACAGAGGGGAGGGACAGACTGCTTCCTTCTCCCCTGCTGCTGAGGAGAACATGGAGCGCACTGATAGCAGCGCGCACCATGTTCTCTGATACTAGGCTGCGCTACTGTAAAGTAAATGCCGTTGGGCTCTAGGCGCAAATGGCGACAAGACTAAAAAGTCTTGTCGCCATTTGTAAAATCTAAGTCGCATTGGCGAACATTTTGGTCACCATCTGGAGCCCTGTATAAATGTATATGAGGTACAGTACATAGCAAATTTATATTTATCCAAATAATTTGCATTATGCAAAAAAACAAAAAAAAATTAATTAGTCAGTGCATCCTATAAAATAAAATAAATGTGCAGGTGCGTGTCTGCATGGCTGAAAGCACAGGGGATTGGTAAAGTGATTATTACTTCTTTTATTAGTCTAAGGGCTCATCAACACGAACGTGTGCCGGACGTGCCCGTGCTGTGGGCCGCATACGATGGGTCCGCAATAAACGGGCACCGGCCGTGTGCAGCCCGCATCACGGATCGCGGACCCATTCACTTCAATGGGTCCGCGATCCGGGAGATGCCGAGCGGAGGCACGGATCGGAATACCACAGAAGCACTACGGTGTGCTTCCGTGGTGTTTCTGGCCGTGCCTCCGCACCGCAAAAAAAGTAGCGCAAGCACTACTTTTTTGCGGTGCGGACCCTCGGATGCGGATCGCGGACCCCATTCAAGTGAATGGGTCCACGATCCGCATGCGGTGGCCTCACGGTCAGTGCCCGTGCATTGCGGACCGCAGTTTGCGGCCTGCAGCACGGGCACGGCCGGCACACGTTCGTGTGCATGAGCCCTAAAGCATTTTGAGCGTTTTTCATTACAAATGTTAAGTGGCTGCACAACTCCTTTTCAGTTCTTTTCCATAAAAATCTCTATAAAATGCTGCTTCCAAATTGTAGATTTTCTATGTGTCCATAATAGTCTTGGCTTTGAGTGAGAAAATACAATGCTTTCATTACGGCACAGGTGCAGAAGCTGAAATAGCCATTTTGCACACCTTGTGGCCATTCGCACAGAACCACTAACCTGATCCCTTGTCTATTTCGTGATCATACAAAAGTCTCACCCTTCTACTGAAAAGAATGAAGTGCCATCATTTGGCAGCAGGCTTGTCCTATCTTTCTTCCTCTAATCATAGTGATGAGTGCCAAAGCACTAAGGTACATGTGAGCGGCCTCTGGCTCTTGCTTTCTGTGTGGCACTGTGGCTTTTACTGTCATAAGTCAATGTGGCTTTCACTGCTATGGGAGATCCATGGATAGTGATTGAGAAGAGCGCTGTACTATGGAATTCCTGCCTGTACAGGTCTGATGGGTTAATGAATTCTAGAGCACAAATTGGCACCTGAACTTCAGATGCCTATTTTTCATGAAAAAGTAAATAAATAATAATAAAAGTACATTACATTACACTTGTAGGAAAACAGGCTGAACTGGATGGACAGATGTCTTTTTTCGGCCTTACAAACTATGTTACTATGTTACAAATATTTTTTGACCCTTTTCCTATAACTTTTAATAAAGTGCATGTGAAAGTTTAGGTACACTGTGAAAGTGAATGATAAACACTAGTGTTGAGCAGGGGCGTTGCTAGGGACTCAAAAGATCCAGGGCCTGCCCCCGACCCCCCCCCCCCCTCCTCAGCAGGACCTATCTTTCACATCTAGTGCCTCCAGGTGATGTCTCCTGTAATGTAGATCTTCTCTGTCATCATCTTCTCCATTTCAGTCTGGACACCTTCTCTCAGCTGCCTCGTCTCTCACTATTCTATCATCATCCCCCAATCTGGAGTCCCCACAGTGTTATTGCACTGCTCCCTGTGCCCCCCAATACCCCCAAATACTATCCTGAAGAAATATCAAGGCCCCCATAGTAATAGTGCTCCTCATAGTCCGACCAATATTAATTCCCTTCTAGAATGCTCTCAGTAGTAATACTGCCCCCTACAGTGCCCCCAACAGTGATAATGCTCCCCAAGAGTACCTCCATTAGTAGAAGAGTCCTCCAGTATTAATAATACCCTCACAGAGCCCCCAGTATAAATAGGGCCCATATTGTTCCCTCAGTGGTAATAAAGGTCTCTCTACAGACCCCTCAGTAGTAATAAGGCCCCCCATAGTGCTCTTAGTAGAAATAAGGCAGATCTATAAGTCTCTCCTATAGACCCCCCAGTAGTACTAAGAATGCCTAATGTCCCCTGGATTTATAATACCACTACAGTGCCCCCAGTATTTATATCAACCCCTACTGCTATAATGCTTTCCCCACAGTGCCCCCAGTATTTATACTTCGCTCTATTGTTATAATGCTTGCCCTGAATGCCCCCAGTATTTATACTGCCCCCTACTGTTATAATGCCCCCTGTAGTTATATTACTCCATTTAGTGCCCTCAGCAATGATGATTCCTCAGCCTCTACACCATACAGTCCCATGTAAATAAAATGATTTTCCCTCCCTCCGCCCTAGAGTCCCATGTAAATAACATCACTCCCCTCCTTTCAGTCCCCCAATATACAGTCCCATTTAAATAACATCACTCCCGTCAGCCTCTCCAACATACAGTCCCATGCAAATAACATCACTCCCCTGCCTTCAGCCCCTCCAATATACAGTCCCATATAAATAACATCACTCCCCTCCCTTCAGCCCCTCCAACATACAGTCCCATGTAAATAACATCACTCCCTCAGTTTAGCCTCTCCAATATACAGTCCCATGTAAATAACATCACTCCCCTCCTTTCAGCTCCTCCAACATACAGTCCCATATAAATAACATCACTCCCCTCCCTTCAGCCTTTCCAACATACAGTCCCATGTAAATAATATCACTCCCCTCCCTTCAGCCCCTCCAATATACAGTCCCATGTGAATAACATCTCTCCCTCCCCAGCCGCCTTCAACATACAGTCAGATGTAAATAACATCACCCCTCCCACAGCCACCTCCAATGTTCAGTCCCATATAATTAACATCGCACTCTCCCTCAGCCCCCTCCAAAATTCAGTCCCATGTAAATAACATCATCCACTCCCACAACCTCCATCAACATACAGTCCCATGTAAATAACATCACTCCCTCACATCCACCTTCAACATACAGTTCAATGTAAATAACATCACCCCCCTCCCTTCAGCCCCTCCAATATACAGTCCCATGTAAATAACACCACTCCCCTCCCTTCAGCACCTCCAGTATACAGTCCCATGTAAATAACATTACCCCTCCCACAGCCCCCTCCAACACACAATCCCTTGTAAATAGCATCACCTCCTGAACATTCAGTCCCATGTAAATAACTTCCCTCTCTTCAGCCCTAACATATAGTCCCAGTTAACTACAACTCCCAGCATTATTCTGCCTCTTACACTGAGTAGTCCACCCCTTCACTTACCTCTCCTCATAGCAGACCTCAGCAGAGCTTCTTCCCCTAGAATTCATTTCACTGCTGTCCTCTCCTGCACTGGTCATATGATGGTGAAATCCTCGCAGGTCCTTCTCAGCTATTGTACTGATCACATGACCTGTCATGTCACCACAGGTCCTTCATCTCTTTCAGTGCTTTAGTTTCAATTGTATTGCCGCACCTTAGATGCTGCGATCAGTGATGAACATGAGGGCTTCAATGACACAGTATGGGGGGTCGGGGACGCGATCACCATTCCCCATCATTGTGCCCACAACGTACAAAGGAATGCGCTTTGTGACTAAGTAATTCGTCACAAATTTAATTTCTTTGCAAAATTTGGTGAAGCAGCCAAATTGAATTTTTCATAACTTTGCTCATTTCTAATTAACACAGAAGGAATGAGTTCAGTTCAATGTTCAAAGACTAAATATCTGCCCCACCTTCCTGAGATGACAAAAGAGCCAGTAGCACATAGCTAAAAATACTAAAGTAGTCTAAAATGCTAAAACTTGTTTAGCTAAATCAGTGGTGCCCAACCATTTTTCGTCCGAGGGCCTCACTAGACACGGTATAAATTTCGCCGGGCAGAACCAGATGGCTTTGCCAGAAAGAAATGCAAACACTGTGCGGGGGCATGTGTGAACATTACAACTGTGAAGGGGCAAATATCTGGGCAGTTTTACTGTGAATGGGGCATATTTGGGCATTTTTACTGTAAAGGGGGCACATCTGGGCATTACCACTGTGCAGGGGGCATGTGAGCATTACCACCGTGAAGGGGGCACATATCTGCACTTTACGACAGTGAGGGGGGAACATCTGGTCATCACTACTGTGAAGCTGCACATAGCAAGACTAAGGAGTGGAATGCAAGAAATCTCTCCGCAAATGGATACGTTATACTGTATGGGGCAGCCACAATGAGAAATTATACTGTATGGAGGCAGCCACAAGGAGACATTATACTGTATGGGGCAGCCACAAGGAGACGTTATACTGTATGGTGGCAGCTGCAAGGAAACATTATACTGTATGGGGGCAGCCAACAGGAGATGTTATACATAGACACATAGAAACATAGAAGATTGACGGCAGAAAAAGACCACCTGGTCCATCTAGTCTGCCCTTTTATTATCCTTTTATTGTTATCTTAGGATAGATACATGTTTATCCCAGGCATGTTTAAATTCAGTTACTGTGGATGTATCAACCACCTCTGCTGAAAGTTTGTTCCAAGCTTCTACTACTCTTTCAGTGAAATAATATTTTCTAATGTTGGTCTTGATTTTTCCCCCAACTAACCTCAGATTGTGCCCCCTTGTTCTTGTGTTCAGTTTCTTATTAATAACCCTTCCCTCCTGAACATTATTCAGTCCTTTAATATATTTAAAGGTTTCAATCATGTCCCCCCTTTCTCTTCTTTCCTCCATACTATACATATTAAGAACTCGGAGTCTTTCTTGATAAGTTCTATGCTTTAGACCTTCCACCATTTTTGTAGCTCTTCTTTGGACCCGTTCTATTTTAGCAATATCCTTTTGCAGGTGAGGTCTCCAGAATTGAACACAGTATTCCAGATGTGGTCTCACTAGAGCTCTATATAGAGGGATCACAATCTCCCTCTTTCTGCTTGTTATACCTCTAGCTATGTAGCCAAGCATACGATTTGCTTTCCCTACCGCCTGGCTGCATTGGTTACTCATTTTGAGGCTGTCAGAGATGACTACCCCCAAATCCTTCTCTTCTGAGGTCTTTGTTAGCACAGAACTGCCAATACGATACTCAGATAGAGGATTTCTTCTCCCCAAGTGCATTATTTTACATTTGGAAACTATTGAACTGAAGTTTCCATTGTTTTGACCACTTATCTAATAAAGATAAATCATTCTCCATATTACCGACACCTCCTGGAACATCAACCCTATTACACACGTTTGTGTCATCAGCAAACAAGCAAACCTTCCCTACCAAGCCGTCCCTTATGTCACTTACAAACTTGTTAAACAGAACAGGACCCAGAACAGATCTTTGTGGCAACCCACTTGTAACCAGCCTCTCCTCAGAATACGCTCCATTAACAACAACCCTCTGGTATCTGTCCTTCAGCCAACTGCAGATCCACTGAACTATCCAGGGGTTAAGTCCAATTTTTGATAACTTCTCTATCAGCTCTTTATGGGGAACCATATCGAAAGCTTTACTGAAATCCAGGTAGGCGATATCCACAGAACCACCTTCATCCAGCACTTTAGTTACATAGTCAAAGAAATCAATGAGATTAGTCTGACATGATCGGCCCTCAGTAAAGCCATGCTGGTTTGGGTCCATCAAGTTGTTTGTTGTTAGATAGTCAATTATCTTCTTTTTTAGTAGAGTCTCCATCATTTTTACCACTACAGATGTCAAGCTGACTGGCCTATAGTTACTAGCTTCTTTTCTACTACCCTTCTTGTGAATGGGTACAACATTAGCCATTCTCCAATCATCAGGAACATCTCCTGTAAGAAGGGACTGATTATACAGATCAGTCAGGGGGCCAACAACCACAACCACAGATCGGAGTTCTTTAAGAACTCTGGGGTGGATGCCATCTGGACCCATTGCCTTATTTAACTTTAGCCGGACAAGTTCCTGTAGTACATTGGCCTCTGAAAACACTGGGGCTGAAACCTTACAACTAGAGGCAATGCTATGTCCAGCCATGTTCTAATTATGAAAGTCGCCATCTGAAAAAACTGAGTAGAAGTAGTTATTCAGATGGTCAGCGACCGTCTTATTCCCATCTATATACAGATTTTTTCCATTGCTAAGTTTTGTAATGCCGCAGTTTTTCTTCTTCCTGTCACTAATATATCTGAAGAAGGTTTTATTTCCCTCCTTAACAGATTTGGCCATTTCTTCCTCCTTTGAAGCTTTAGCAGCATTAATAATCTGTTTTTTCTTCTGTATAATTTTATACACTTCTCTGTCCGCTACACTTCCAGACTCTTTATACCTCTTATAGGCAGACTTTTTATCATTCACTATAGCTCTTACCTCTCTAGTAAACCATAGTGGATTTCTCTTTCTTTTCCTTTTGCTAATTTGTCTAACATATAGTCTAGTTGCCTTTAAGAGGACTACTTTAAATGCCTTCCACTGAGCACTCACTCTTGCTGTTTTATCCCACCCTTTTAATTCTTTCTTTACATATTGTCCCATAACCTCAAACTTGGTCTTCGTAAAATCCAATACTTTGGTTGCAGAATGGGATTTCTCACAGTCAGTTTGGACTTCGAACCACAAACATTGGTGGTCACTGGAACCCAGATTTTCTCCCACCTTCACCTCAGATACCAGATCCCCATTTGTAAATACTAGATCTAGGATATTTTCACCTCTAGTTGGCGCTTTTACCAACTGTTTTAGGGACATACCCGTCAGGGCCTCTACTATGTTCCTACTTTTGCATGTGGACGCACAAGGAATATTCCAATCAACATCAGGCATGTTGAAGTCTCCCATAACTACAATATCTCCCTGTCACGACGCGGCGTAGGAGGGGACACCACACCGAGCATATATACCGAAACACTACAGAGTTGAGGACCGGATCAGCAGGTAAGAAGCCAATGGCAAAGAATACCACAGAACCAAGTGCACCAGAAAAACCAAGAACCAAATCCAGAGGGCAGAAACCCAGTGAGCCCCGTTCTTCACAGAGCCCCAGATGGTAGGGATGCACTTATCCAAAACTCACTGGCTGCACCTCCGGGATGGTCCTGGTGCACCTGGCAACTTACCTGCAGATACTGCTGGAAGAAACACCAGCAGCCCACACCCAAAGGCTGGAACCCAGGCACATGTACTGGAACCGAAACACCTAACAGGACTCAGTACACACAACGCACCCAGGAACCAGCTCACCAGCAACAACTCACAGTTTCGCTGTTCCCCCTCCGGGGAACCCTGGAGCCCTCTCACCGAAGGCACATCCATACAGGGAATGTCTGGACTCCATGTCAGAAGACACATGGCAGTCACAGACCAATCAGCCACCCGGAACAAACACAACATAAACCGGGATAAGGGAAGGGGATGATCTTGGAAATACCACGGGAAGACCTCGATGACATATTAGGTAGCCACAAAGACTGGGCAGATGGAATCCCAGGAAAGGTGCATAGCTCCAGCACCAACGGAGGCTGGAGCACAACTAACCCACAGGCTAGCAACAACAGAATAAAAGCACCTAGTGACCACACCCATGTCAATATGTTAACCCCATGAGAACAAGACAGGGAAGGAGGGAAGTATACAATAAGGGAACATACCAGCAACCAAAACTACATGTTGCCCCTGGCAACTAGCAACAACAGACTACTACCGCAGCCAGAATGCCAGGGCACAAACATGAGCAACATGGAAGCCGTGTCAGGGAGAACAACCGAGACACCACCAATTTACACGTTGCCCCTGGCAACCAGCAAAACCACATATAGTATACCAGGGCACAAACATGAGCAATCGGAAACATGTGTCACGATAACCACACGGTACGTGACACTCCCTTTACTGCCATTTGGGTAATCTCGTCCACCAGCATATATTGGTGTATGGGGGCAGCCACAAGGAGACATTATACTGTATGGGGGCAGCCACAAGGAGACATTACAAGGAGACATTATACTGTACGTGTCACAAACGTGCCTGCATCAGGTTGCAGGCGTTCGGCTAGACTTTCAAATTAGACTGACATAATCTGACATGTTTTCCTCTTGGTTTGGTTGCTGTTTACCACACCCCTTCCCCTCAGCTGTTGCAGGTGTGGTGATTGTCTTTCCCCTATTTATCCCTTCCTCTCCCAGTATCCCTTGCGGTTTATACTTTCTGCTGACATTGTTGTGTGTGGTGTGGATCTCGGCTGAGATCCGGTTGCTGCAATTTCTGCATTAAGATAAGTGTCATTTTCCCTTTTGTGTTTATCCTACTTTTCCCTGTTGTGGTTTTGCCTTCTAGAATCTCCTTTTCGTCCGTCCTTTTCGAGGAACGGGTTGACTCCTTCCCCTGTCACTAGTGGCAGGGTTCTCTAGGGTCAGGTGTTATTAGGTTCCTGTGTATGAACTCTCCTACCACTAAGCAACAAAAAAAGAGAAAATGTATCACCTGGATCGCACATCCCAAAAGTATGCCCTTTGATCACTAGTGCTTCTCAGCAAAATTATATGGCTTCTCAGCGCAATTTACAGCGCACCGCCCCCCTGTACTAGAGGCATTGGTGTGCAATTTGATCAAACAGCATAAGCCCACTCACCACGTCAAGGTTGCCTCTCAGAGTGGGACCTACTCTAAAGCGATGCAGCACCGCGCAGCGACATCACGACGCCGCTCCAGCGGGCGGCGGGGCCCAGTCGCCAGAACGCGCCTCGCAGCCTGGCGATTGCCAAACCCAGCACTGGGTCCCGCCAACCCACCAGAGCAGAGACAAAGAAGCCACCACGCAGTACCGCACCATGTGAACAGCCGCATGAGCCAGGTGCACCCGCCAAAAGGCACCCCAGCCGCCGCGGAACCACAACCCCCAGCAAGCCCAGGCAGTCTGCAACCAACTGAGCCTACCAAGAGCCGCAGCCCCACAGCAAGCCAGGAGCCGCCGGACGAGCACCACAGGCCCAGCACGGCTTGTCCATGCTTCCAGGAACTCCAACTGAAAGCTGGCAGGTCCATTCACACTCATATGGTCTCCTACCACTAAGGCCTGTTCATACTGGTAGTCAGTCAGGGCAAAGTTTCAGGGATTCCGGCAGGAGGTGACCGTTTCTCTTGTTTGGTCCCTTTGCCTTCCCTCTTACGCTTGGTGTGGCTTTACCCTCCACACCAGAGCGTGACATTATAAACCGCCGAACAAAAATTAATGTCATTTTTGTGCTGACATGGATGCTATTACTGCGCTTACTAAACGGCTGCAGGGACTCTGCTTGAAGGTAGCTGACATCCGCAACCAGATTCAGAGACCACAGGCTGGTGGTTCTGGGGATGCTGGGTGTCAGGCCTGTTTGGAGCCTAAGGTCGCCCTCCCGGACAGATTTTCTGGGAGATGTGATAATTTTATTCTATTCAGGGAGGTGTGCAAATTGTATTTCAGACTGCGTCCACATTCTTCTGGTAATGAGGAGCAGAAGGTTGGTGTGGTCATCTAGCTGCTTAAAGGGGATGCGCAGTCATGGGCCTTTTCTCTGCCGACCGGATCACAGTCTCTCCGGTCAGTAGATAAAATTTTCAAGGCTTTGGGGATTATCTATGATGACCCGGATCGTATCTCCCTGGCCAAAACCCAGATATATGACCTTCGTCAGGGTGAGCGCTCGGTTGAGATCTATTGCTCTGAGTTCCGGAGGTGGGCAACCAATACTGAATGGAACGATCTGGCTCTACGTAGCCAATTCTGTCAAGGATTATCAGAAAGGCTGAAGGATGCTTTGGCCTTTCATGAAACCCCTGTGTCTTTGGAAGCCGCTATGTCTCTTGCTGTACGCATGGATAGGTGCCTGAGAGAGCGATCTAGGGGCCTCCGCTCTCAGGACGTACTATCACGTAGTGTATTGTCTTCCTATGACACTTTGGGTGAAGATTCCCCTGGGTTGATGTCAGGGGACGAACCCATGCAGTTAGGGGGAGCTACTCCTGTTTCCACTCTTAAGCATTTTAGTAATAAGAAGGGTGTGTGTTTTTTCTGTGGTCAGAAAGGACACTTTATCAATGTATGTCCATGCATTCAATCTCTAAAAGAGAGAAAAGAAAAGGGGTGTTGAATTCTCGTCTCACTCTTGGTGGGTGGAGAGACTGAAAATGTGCATTTGTCTTCATCCTGTAGTACCCGTTTTCTCCTGACTGCCGAGGTGGTGCTAGAGTCAAGGGTTGTGAGAATTGAGGTGTTTATTGATAGCAGGGCAGGGGTGAACTTGATTGATGCTCAGTTTGTACTTATGCATGGATTGTCTCCGAGTACATTGGAAAAGAAGATTTCTGTGTTTGCCATTGATTCTGCACCTCTATCCCAGAAGTGTTTGTCTCAAATGGTGCATGATATCAAATTAAGAGTGGGTGAATTTCATCAGGAGCTTATTTTGTGTTTTGTGTTGGAAGGTCTTCCTGCTCCTGTGGTTCTGGGTTTACCATGGTTAAGCAAACATAATCCGACCATTGACTGGCATACTAGACAAATTGTGAATTGGGGTGAATATTGCATTGACAATTGCCTTAATACCTCTTTTTCTGCTTTAACTACTAAGACACTTCCCTTTTTTATATCGGATTTTTCTGATGAAATTCTGAAGGTGGATGTCAGGATTTACCCCCTCACCGGGAATACGATTGTCCTATCAATGTTATCCCTGGAGCAAAATTGCCCAAATCTAGGCTGTATAACCTTTCTGGACCTGAGAGAACGACCATGAAGGAAATATATTGCTAAGAGTTTGGCTAGAGGTCATATTAGACCTTCCAAATCTCCTGTGGCAGCTGGGTTTTTCTTTGTAAAGAAAAAGGATGGAACTCTTAGGCCATGTTTGGATTTCCGTGAACTCAATCGAATTACTGTCCATGATCCGTACCCCCTTCCTTTGATTCCTGACTTGTTTAACCAGATTGTGGATGCCAAGGTGTTCTCCAAGTTGGACTTAAGGGGGGCATATAATCTGGTCAGGATCAAGGAAGGGGATGAATGGAAGATGGCTTTTAATACTCCGGAGGGCCACTTTGAGAACTTGGTCATGCCTTTTGGGTTGACCAATGCTCCTGCTGTCTTCCAGCATTTTGTCAATGACATTTTTCATCACCTGGTGGGGAGGTTTGTAGTCGTGTATTTGGATGACATACTAATCTATTCTCCAGATATGGTGACACATCAGGATCATGTTAGAGAGGTGTTGCAGCTCTTAAGAGATAACAAGTTGTATGCAAAATTAGAGAAATGTGTTTTTGCTGTACATGAGGTGCAATTCTTAGGATACCTGCTTTCATCTTCAGGTTTTCGTATGGATCCAGAGAAAGTCTGTGCTGTTCTGGACTGGGACCGACCTGAAAATCTGAATGCTCTTATGCAATTTTTGGGGTTCACCAACTATTACCGAAAATGTATTAAGAACTATTCGACAATAGTGAAACCCTTAACTGACATGACTAACAAAGGGACAGATGTCTCAGTGTGGTCTGATGCAGAGTTGCAAGCCTCCTCCGCTGTGAAGGAGTGCTTTTCTTCTGCCCCTATATTGGTGCAGCCAGATGTGTCTAAACCTTTCATTGTGGAGGTTGATGCATCCGAGGTGGGGGTAGGAGCAGTTTTGTCACAGGGCCCATGTGCTTTTTTTTTGAAAAAACTCTAAGCTGTGGAGAGAAATTATGATGTGGGTAACAGAGAGTTACTGGCCATTAAGTTGGCTTTTGAGGAATGGCTTCATTGGTTGGAAGGGGCGATTCACCCAATCACTGTATTCACTGATCACAAAAATCTGGTTTACCTGGAGTCGGCTAAACAACTTAATCCGAGGAAGGCCAGATGGTCTTTGTTCTTTACCAGATTCAATTTCATTGTCACATATCGTCCTGGGGTTAAGAATGTGAAGGCGGATGCCTTGTCACATAGTTTTCCCGGAGGTGATGATTTTGAGAATCCATACTGTCCGAAGGAGTGGTGATATCTGCTCTTTACCCTGATCTTGAGGCTAAGGTGTGTGAGGCCCAGGGAGATGCCCCGGAGTCTTGCCCCCCTGGGAAGTTGTTTGTTCCTTCTGATTTGCGTCATAAGGTGTTTGAGGAACATCATTCTTCTGTGCTTGCGGGACACCCCGGGAGTAAATCCAATCTCATCTCTCGTAGATTCTGGTCGCCGGGGCTGCGTAAGTGTGTGAGGACTATGTGTCGGCCTGTAGTGTCTGTGCATGCGCTAAGGTGACACATACTTGACCTTCTGGACCCCTACTTCCATTACCCATCCTGTCCAGACCATGGACTCACTTATCCATGGACTTCATCACTGATCTGCCTGATTCGTCTGGTAAGACAGTTATTCTGGTGGTTGTAGATTGTTTTAGTAAAATGGCGCACTTTGTTGCATTACCCGGACAATGCTAAAACTCAAGCACAAATTTTTGTTGACAACATTGTGAAACTTCATGGCATTCCCACGTGGTCTCTGATTGTGGGACTCAGTTTGTGTCCAGATTCTGGAAGGCATTCTGTACTCGGCTTGGGGTACAACTGTCTTTTTCCTCTGCCTTTCACCCCCAGACGAATGGACAGACTGAGCGTACCAATCAGAGTCTGGAGACTTACTTGAGATGTTTTGTCTCTGAGCAGGGGCGTACATAGAAATCATGGGGCCCCATAGCAAAACTCAGAATTGGGCCCTTCCTCCCCCCTTGCAATAAAAAATAGAATTATTATAGTTGATCAGTTGGGGTGTGGGGTTTAGGCTTCATTCAGACGACCGTAAGTGTTTTGCAGTCCGCAAAGTCGGATCCGCAAAACACGGATACCGGCCGTGTGCGTTCCACAATTTTATGGACTGCACATGACCAGCGCTATATAGAGAATGCCTATTCTTGTCCGCAGTTGCGGACAAGCAGTACATGCTTGTAGGTATATTTACCTAATGCATACTTTCCAAATGCTGAAGGTGTTTTACTAAGGTTTGCCTTATCTGTTAAAATATTCCACACATACAGTCAAAGAAGGAACTTTTCTTCTTGTTACATGGTGGTGAGCTGTGCAGTTTGTAGAAAATTCACAGTAAAAAGCTAGTCATTGCCATTCACTAAACTCGATTGAACAAATATGAGAAATGTAGAAACTGAAGTCATCAACTGAAGATAGTCCAAAGACGTAAATGAGGGATAGGTTAAAGATGTAACCAGATGCCAAACTGAAGTGATAACACAAAACCACAAAGTAAACCACAAACAGGCTTTAGAACACTGTGGTCACAGCAACCATCAGTATCAAACACAAAGGAATCAAAATGAGAGGTTGAAAAACACTAAAGCCCAGAAAACTAAACTTGTTCCTTGATTGACGTCAGCAAGTCATATTAACATCTACAGTAATATAAGCCAACTAATGTCACCAACTTTGTAACATGGGGAGACTTGGAGCACATTAATCTGAAAAAGAAATTACATGGACGTCAGCATCTCCCTCAATGGTTCCTTTATTTAATCAATCCAAAATGTACAAAAGACACAACGCTTCAGCTACATCACAGCCTTTCTCAAGCATCATGTAGCTGAAACATTGCAGGTTTTTTGCACATCATGGATTGATTAACTAAAAGAACTATTAAGGGAGATGCTGACATCCATGGATTTTTTTTTAAATGTTTACTGAGCACAGAATGTGGATCTATTGGTGGGATGATTTGTTGCATTCCTGTTGGTAATCATGAGGGACACTAGTGTTGCATTTAGAAAAAAAAACTTATTTAGCACATTAATATCATTGGGTAGTGACTGTGGAAAACAGCAGTAGAAACTTGTGAGGAGTCAGTTCATATGTGATAAATGTTGGTATTGGAAAATCCCTTAAACAGTGAATCAACCAACTCTCTTGTAAGTGGATTTGCAAAGGAAAATAGGGAAGGAAGAGTTTTAGTAAAGTGGAAAAGTAAGCAGAGTTATCAGTGCTTACGGATTTATTACCTTAGATTAGCGGTGGCCAATATCAATCAACAGTGCATATATTTCAGTACTCATCTTGAGGGCCAAGTTTAAGCACCACTGTTCCAAGTCTTCCTGATCTAGTTCCTTGTTCAATTTTATCTTTGAGACAAAAACATTGGATCCAAATCACTATATCAATCTACATCAATGCTTACATTTTAACTGTCTTGAATAGTGGCAGGTATTTGTGGATAGGTGTGCAGATTGACATGAATGTTGATCTGTAGATTTATCGTGTCACAGCTATAACGCTGGTGAGATTTGTCTGTCTCAGCTGTATTTGTAGACCTACAACACAGACACTTCTTCATATAGAAGAGCATGTTCTGGACATGATGCCTCAGAGAAATTCCACCCTTCAAACCCTGATCAGTGCAGGTAAGCAGAATGAAGATTGTAGGTACATTTGAAATTGATGCTTATTTCAATTCCTGCCTACAGGGCAACTTTTGATAAAGGCATGGGGTGGCTTTCTTTCTTTCTTTGAATATTGTATTTGTCACTATTATTGGAGTACTATTATGGCTAAATTTAGGCCTTCCCCAAATTACATAAACTCCCATTTTATTTAAATCTACATAATCTCTATTTCTTTGTTGTCTCAGTGCAGGTTAAAAAAAAAACATTTCTGCAACAAGTCTAGCACATGTGAGTACATCCTCATTTGCAGGTTGTATATAGTTGTGAAAGATGTCTGAAATTAAGCTGGTGAAAATATTGTTTTAATATTTAGTTGGATGATATTAATAATGTAATGTAACTAAAGACTGATGTATTCCAGTAAAGAATGATTGATAATTAAGGAATTAAAATTATGGTAGACCTGGTTGAAGTTTATATGCATTTATCAACAGGGTTTATTCAGTGGATGCAGACCAAACAGGAGGCTGGCCAAAATGCATGTCTTATGCATATACTGCCGTTTACTAAAATAATAATATTCTTTTTTTTGTGTCTCATACAGCTGTCTAGTGCTTGTTCTGGGTTATTTTTTATAGATCCACACCGAAGGCTATTGTGCTTATGCAGCACCATCATGATATGTATATTTAGCAAGTATAAACAATGAAGTATAGCAATCTGAGACAAGCTTGGCCTTGAGTCATCAGAAAAAGTGAAAATGTTATTCAAGTTGGCAACATGTCAGACATATGCGACTCCTAATATTTGTTACCTCCGTATTGATATTTTAACATAAATGTTGTCCCAAACAATGATAATATCAAAGGTTTAATTTTACATCTTTTTGTAGCAACAGGATGATATTTATTGTATAATACCTCAACAGTACTCAACGAGCTGGTTGAAGCTATAACATTAGCAATTGATGGGTGAACTGAATCACATTGATTATCTTATTATGAAGACACTTGCCAAGAGGTAGCCTACAAAGTATCTCTCTGCAAGTGGTCAAAGGTATGGTCATAGTAATGGTACTCCCTAACGGCATTGGCCTCTTTCAATAAGATAATGGGGGAGATTTATCAAAACTGGTGTAAAGGAAACTGGCTTAGTTGTCCATAACAACCAATAAGATTCTACCTTTCATTTTTCAGAGCTCCTTTGGAAAATGAAAGTTGGAATATGATTGGATGCTATGGGTACCTAAGCCAGTTTTCCTTTACCCCAGTTTTGCTAAATCTCCCCCAATACATCCTGCAGAAATTGTTTAAGAATGGTTTGAGGAACATGAAAAAAAATGTTGAATGGGTTGCCCTGGCCTCCAAAGTACCCGGATCTCAATCCAACTGAGCACCTGTGGGATGTGCACAAAGATAAGTCTGATTCATGGAGGCCCCACTGTGCAACTTACAGGTCTTGGTTCCAGATACCTCAGGACATCTTCAGAGGTCTTATGGAGTCCATGCCTTGATGTGTTAGATCTCTCAACAGCATAAGAAGGACCTACACAATATTAGGCAGGTGGTTTAAATATTATGACTGCTAAGTGTACATTACATAGAACATCCTGAATTCGTGAAGGAACCTTCCTTCTCTACTGTTTGTCCTGTGTGACTTTAATACCACATTCATTTTAATTGGATATGCCTATAAAGTTATGCAAATAAGAGAGATTTACAAAAAAGGATGCATCTGTTAATAATGCAAACAAGAAAAAAGTAAAATACAAGCAAACAAGCTCAATACCCCAAAAATGCAGTGAAAACAAGGGAACTAGTATATTGTCTTAGTACAAAAGATATATTGTGTATTTGATGACATGGGATAGTCTAGTGCATCAGGGAATGAGAAATGTATGTTATATTTTACATTTCACAAACATATATATTTTTATAAAGCCTAATGTCTCCATTCCTTATTCCTGACTCAATTAGTACACTACGCTGAAGGAAATCACATAATGTTCATTTTAATGATTTGGCAAGTCAAATTAGGGAAATAGAGGATGAGAATTAAAGTTCAAGCCACAATGCTGGCTCAAAATCTATATAAACAACCATTATGGAAAACATATAATGGCTGAAGAGGTAAGCATGTTAGTGGTAACAGAAAAAGTCTGACATGAACTCTTTTACTGCATGTAGAAAAGACATCTATATTTTATGCTACAAGTATATTTCTCTCAGTATCTTTTTGTTTCTAAAGGATAAATACCTTACAGTTCATTTGAAATGCTTTAATGTAATATAATAAACTAAACAAATTATTAATCACCAGTAATTGTCTTCATTTAAATGAATGTACCTTATTGTTATACTCACTAATCAGTTGTGATGAATGTAGGTCATCTGGATGTGGGAGCCTCATACAGCAGCCAAGAATACAATTAATACATTTGGAAGATCAGACTTTCACATTGATACTAGCATTTTGTGCTATTGAAATCCCATGTTTCTCTACACCAGGGCTTCTCAGTCTTCTACTGGGGTTTCACCAGCTAGAATATGATGACCGCTAAGTTGTCACTACCAGTGCCAAGATCCATACCAAAATGAAAAATATCTCTCAGTTCATGTTTCAGTTGTCTCCAGAACCCAGCGTAAGCACAAAAAACGATTAGGCCCCTTTCACACAACCGTATGCCCTCCGAGACATACGGTCCGTTAGCGGGCCATATGTCCCGGAGCAGCATCGATCGTGCGCACTGGAGCGCACAGCATCATTGATTACAATGATGCTGTGTACGCTGGGGCGCCCGCGGGACTATTGTCCCGCACTCATAAAATCATATGGTCGTGTGAAAGGGGCCTTAGGCTGCTAAACCAGATATTGGTGTAACCAATGAAAGAACTGTACAGCACATAATCATGATCCTTCCCAGTTGCACCTCTCCACCAACTAGAGGTGCCATAAGGGCCACCTCACAGTTTGAGAAGCGATACCCTACATAACAATTTCACATTTCATGGAGCAGATGTTGGCAGCATAGCAACATGCTAGTGTGCTCAGAGAAAAGCTTTCATTTTATGCTAAAAATGAGAAAATGTGGGCACACTGCATCATAGACCGGTATATACACTACTAGAAAATGAAAAAGAACACCTGGAAAACTTAATTTGATTGAGGTGAGATTGACAAAGCATAAACTGATAGTGGTGCTTGGTCAATGATCACACAACCAAGGTGGTACATCATTTATTTTGGGTTCTGCAGCAGGGTATATGTTGAGGTAGGTTAACATTAATACTGGATCAGGGCTGTATTTATAGCTGGTGGCATTGGCCTGAACTGTCTAAGCGTAAATGAAATGCACTGATAATGGTGTTGTTCCCCCCAAAAAATTCCAGTCCAGAACAAAATCTACACAAACCTGTCTCAACAAACTACAATCTGCTGAAACCACTGCAGTTTTCTGTATTTCTTTTCTCTTACCCAGCTGAGGACTACGGGTGAGATATGCAGTCCTTCCAGCACTTTACCATATACCTTGCCACAATATTGTACTGCAAAAATAAATGGATAGCATGCTCAACATAAATATTGTCATGTGCATGAGCCCTAAAGCAGATCTGTCACCATACTATGCTCCTCTATGTGTAGGAATGATATGGGGATAGGTTTTCTGCACTATTATTAGCCAGATGACACAATATTTTATTGTGCAGTGCAGGCTAATAGTACAGTGGCCCTGTTCTCATACCTAACGTTACCATTACAGAATGGCAGCTTGTATCACATCAAGTGGAGATGTGACCTTGCTACAACATATACCCTGCCCCAGAACCCAAAATAAAGAGTGCACCACCTTGTTTGTGTGGTCATTGACCAAGCACCAATAGCAATTTATACTTTGTCAATCTCATCTGAATCACATTAAGTTTTCCAGGTGTTTTTTTTACATTTTCCAGCTGTGTATCTACAAAACGCTTTCATAATTCTGCATGCTGTACCATCATATTGTATCCCACCAATGTTATATGAAGCAGCTTAAAGAAGAACTCCCGCAAAAAAAAAATTTCTCTGACCTGTTAGAAAGGTGCATGATGTAATCTATAGTGAACAATCTTCTTATCAGAGACTGCATTTCTGAGTTATCCCCTCCCTTCTAATTGTAGCTGGGTCATGTGAGAAACTCCCTGACCTCCAACTGACCCAGAACAGGAAGCCAGTCACTTTTCTATTCATTCCTGAAGACTGAAAGTGAGGCTCCCATAGGAATGCATAGAGAAATAGACTTCCTGTCCACACATAAGATGCTGTGTGAGTTGGTGGGTCTGATTGCTGTTCACACGACACAGATGAGAAACATCAGGGAGATATAACTCAAAAATACAGCTATTAGTAAGAAAATGACATTCACTACAGATTACATCATGTACATTTCTAGCAGGACATGGAATACATTTTTTTGCGGGAGTTCTTTTTTAAAGCATACATACAGCACATCCCAATCACTCCTTAGCCAGTTATATATGTGTATTAGATGCATGGATGTAGGAAACATTAAAGGGGTTGTCTGGGTTCAGAGCTGAACAAAGACATAACCCCTTCTTCACCTATTCAGCCCCTATGAATGGAGCTTTGGAGCATTTCAATGTAATCAAAACAGCTCTTGCGCTGTGCGATGCAGCACAGGGCAAGAGCTGTTTTGATTACATTTTTACTGCTTCTATACTATGCTTTAACACCATAAAAATGTAGTGTCAGTAGATAGCAAGTCCTGATAGCAAGTCCGCAACTGGTCGATATTCCTTACTCTGCTAAGGTGCGAGTCGAACACCAAGGGACAAAACAAGACACAAAGACAGAGTTGTACAGAAATGGGTTGGAACCAAGAGGACAACAAAGTACCCAATTGGGAGACAGAGAGTAGTCAAAAAGCCAAGCAGAGATGAAAACCAAATGTGAAACCAGTCCCAATACATTAGACAGAAAGTGGTCAAAAAGTGGTCAGAACACAAGTAATCCTAAAATACATGAACAAGAACCAGGAACACAGCTAGTGATTCAGAGACTGTCATTGGCAAAGTTGCATGGCCAGGAGGGGATTTAAATAGAGGGTCAAGTCGCTGGATCAGAAGCTGATAGGTCCATTGGACTTGGCGCTCCATAGGACAGGATACAACCTACACAGTAACATGCACTATGTGGGGAGAAACAGACAGGGCATTGCACTCTGTTGTTATGGACGCAACCATGTGATGAGGGGCCAGAGACAGCAGTGCTGGAGCCTGGACAAGTTCATGACAAAAATTCATGTATTTTTTTCTAAGAACTTTTTTGGGGTGGCATTTTTTAGTCACACAATGTTTTTCTTTTTTCCTTGCTTCTATCATACTGGTATGCATTACCATCCATTTTATCCAATTGTATAGTGAAGCACAGTAGAATGTACCGTACTTTCCTATACAGAGAGCCATGACCAAAAAATGTATACGCCACTGTATGGCATCAGTTTCAGGTCTTTGTTGAGCATTTATGATGCAAGTGTACAGTATTCCTCCAATGGAAGCCACAAATGCAGTACATACACATTATGGGCTAGCATAATGCCTCACACGATTCAGAGGCCTATAGTGTTTGTAGATAGTTTGGTATATAATGTTTCTTTTCTTCTCATCGTTTGCATCTTTTTTCAATAGCAGCCACTTGTCATCCTGTCCTGTAAATCTCTATCATTGGTACAAAAAAGCACCAGGTTGCGTCAATCTGTAAATATGTGATACTGACTTTAGCTGTGCTTGTACCATTCAAATGAAAACCTGCGTAACTTAGAATCAAGTACAACATGCATCTCACTGAGCGGTATGCACTTATATAGCTATAAAAGAACACTTTCCCGTTTCTTGTTCATTTGATATGGTATAATATATGTACTCTGATTTAATAAAAATCCATTTCTTGGCACTGTACTCTTTCTCTGAACAATCCATTGAATATGTAATGCAGACGCCTCTTTATGTGCTGCTTGTATCTAGCAACCTTACATTGCAAGGTAAGGCTCCCACTCCAAATAAGCACTATACTTTTCTAAACCTATTTTACAGTTACCTTCATATTTAATTATATGTACTTTACATATATTTTTTTCTGCTTCAAATCTATCTTTAGATTCAATTGCTGTCTAATTATTGCATTTTTTTGTCTTTAAAGGGTTTCTGTCATCAGATTTAACCCTTTTAAACCTGCTGACATTAGCGATGTGCTAATGTCAGCAGACCCTAACTGTGGTATCATTATGTTTTTTGGGGGCCCCCTTACTGTGATAATCTTACTTTTTTTATATGTAAATGAGCCTCTAGGAGCAGGGGAGGTGTTGCCCCTGCTCCTAGAGGCTCCGTTTTCCCACCTCCTTCCAGGACGCTGCCTGGACCTGTCAATCAAGGACCTTGGGGCGTGGAAGGAGGTAGGAAAACGGAGCCTCTAGGAGCAGGGGCAACGCCCCCCCCTGCTCCTAAAGGCTCATTTACATATAACAAATTAAGATTATCGCTAATGTCAGCAGGTTTAAAAGGGTTAAATCTGATGACAGAAACCCTTTAAATACAGTTTTCCCCACAAATAATAAACATTCAGAACGAGCTAATCATTACTGTATTTTTTTTATTAATTATATATTTCCCTCTAATTTAATAGCAATATGCTGCCTAGAACGATGCTGTATAATGATATTGGTTGTTAATAACACTGTATAACTGGACTTCACCTTTAACAGTCACCTGTGCTGTGTACTTACAATGTCAGTCACTGCTCAGGACCAAACTGTAAAGAAAATGGATGCTCAAGAGTAATAATATGAAGCACATGACACGTAACAGAAGTGGAAACTCACCAATAGGAGCCAGTAACAGATGATGACATAAACGGATAAAGTAGATGCCAGTCATGTAATGATGCAGACAAATAATAATGATAGATAGGTAATGAAGCAGAAGGATGAAGATAACCAGGGATAACAAACAGACAATAGCTGACACTAACTCTTCCTAAATCTTGCTCTATATTCATACCTGAACCAGGGGCAGACACAGACAGCAGAGGGCCCCTGTGCAAGAAATGTGTCTGCCCCCCCCCCCCCCTCCGCCTTTCCAAAACTAAATTCTCAACCTAACCTAAAGTGTCCTAACATTACATACAGCAATACAAAACACACAGGGTAAGACTACTTTCAAATATTTACGGAAAACATACAAACATCCTGCACAATATGATAGTAAAATGTGCGGATGTACAAGGCTAGATTTAGAAATTCACGGGAAAAAAACAATGCACTAAAACAAGACCACTTTCACACAGAGAGAGTGGCAGAGAATGCAAGAAATTGGCCGGATACAAACTCAGGCATGCAGCAGTTCGTGCCCCGCTGATTCTCAGCATTTTTGCCAGATTGTGGCCAGATCTCTGCCTGACCCCATTATAGTTATTGGGGCCGGCGGGCATTCTGCATCCAGCAGTGCCGGATCCAGTGGATTCCAGAAGGCTATTCTCTGCAGGACCAGCCTGCCAGAATCACTAACTCAAATGTGAAAGTAGCCTAATACAGGTCCACATACCTCTTACATCCAGTGACGTCTTCTTAGATGTAGATGTTCTCTTTCCTCATCTTCTCCTTTCAGACCAGACCGCCATGATGATTTCTTCCAGCCATCTCTTCTCTCTGTGGAGTTTGACAAATAGACATCTTAGTTTCCTACTTTTCCATCATTCTCCCACCTTCTTGAACTCCCCATCCTGCTCCCCAAAACTATACTGCAGAAACAGTCCCCCTCAAATACTACCGCCTTCAGTAATTATTGGCACACAGTGCCCTAAAAATAACTGCACCCAGGAAATAGTGTCCCTGACACTAAATTATAACCAAAATGTTCCCCAAAAATAACTGTGATAAGCTGATACTGTGCCCCCCACTGTAATAGTGCTCCCCAAAGTCCCAACAATAGAAATAATTAGTGCCCCCGGCCAGCCAATGTCCCCATAGTGCCCGCATATTGTGTGCCAATGCCCCCTACTATGTGCCCAAAAAACCCTCTTAGTGCCCCTATACAATGACCCCAATAGTGCTCCTCTCCCCCTTCTCCATAGTGCCCCCCATGTCTGCCAGTATATAAGATAGGGCCCATATAGTGATCCTCCCCCTCCATTAGTGCCAGTATATATATATATATATATATATATATATATATATATAGGGCCCCCCATAGTGGTCCTCCTCCTCCTCCATAGTGCCCCCCATGTGAGCCAGTATATATGATAGGGCCCCCATAGTGCCAGTATATATATATATATATATATATATATATATATATATATAGGGCCCCCCATAGTGCTCCTCCTAGATAGTGCCCCCATAGTGCTCCTCCTTCATAGTGCCCTCATGTGCGCCAGTGTATAAGATAGGACTCCCAGTAGATGCCCTCATAGTGCTCCTCTCCCCTCCTTCTCCATAGTACCCCCATGTGTGTAGTTTACAAGATAGGGCCCCCATAGTGCTCCTCCTCCATAGTGCCCCCCATGTGAGCCAGTATATATATGATAGGCCCCCCATAGTGCTCCTCCTAGATAGTGCCCCCATAGTGCTCCTCCTTCATAGTGCCCTCATGTGCGCCAGTGTATAAGATAGGACTCCCAGTAGATGCCCTCATAGTGCTCCTCTCCCCTCCTTCTCCATAGTACCCCCCATGTGTGTCAGTGTACAAGATAGGGCCCCCATAGTGCTCCTCCTCCATAGTGCCCCCCATGTGAGCCAGTATATATGATAGGGCCCCCCATAGTGCTCCTACTTCTCCATAGTGCCATTATATATATATATATATATATATATATATATATATATATGGCTCCCCATAGTGCTCCTCCTAGATAGTGCCCCCATAGTGCTCCTTCATAGTGCTCCAATTGTGCTCCTCCTCCATAGTGCCCCCATTGTGCTCCTCCTCCATAGTGCCCCCATAGTGCTCCTCCTCCATAGTGACCCCCCATAGTTCCCCCTTTGTGCTCCTCTTCCATAGTGCCCCCATTGTGTTCCTCCTCCATAGTGCCCCCATAGTGCTCCTCCTCCATAGTGGCCCCCATAGTGTTCCTCCTCCATAGTGCCCCTATTGTGCTCCCCCTCCATAGTGCCCCCATTGTGCTCCTCCTCCATAGTGCCCTCCATAGTGCTCCTCCTCCATAGTGCCCCCATTGTGCTCCCCCTCCATAGTGCCCCTCCTCCATAGTGGCCCCCATAGTGTTCCTCCTCCATAGTGCCCTCCATAGTGCCCCCATTGTGCGCCTCCTCCAAAGTGCCCTCCATAGTGCCCCCATTGTGCTCTTCCTCCATAGTTCCCTCATAGTGCTCCTCCTCCATAGTGCCCTCCATAGTGGACCCCATAGTGCTCCTCCCCCATAGTGCCCCAACTGTGTGCCAGCTTAAATGAAAAAAATTAACACTTATACTTACCTCCTTGCCTCTGTCAGCGACGCGATGCAGGCCTCTTCCGGCCTGTGTCCCGCGCTGTACGGCTCAGGCGGCGCGATGACGTCATCGCGCCGCCTGTGCCGGCCTCTGGTAGGCTACAGGCCTAGTGCCTGCAGCCTATCAGAGGAACGGGGAAGGGAGACGCCTCTCCCTCCCTTGCCCCGCATTATCCATCTGTATACAGATGAATATAGAGATGAGCGCTTCAAAAATGGAAGCGCTCATCTCTCCCTGCCGCTGGTCAGAAAGGGCCCCCCTCCGGCACTGGGCCCCTGTGCAGCCGAACCGGCTGCACAGGCGGTTTGTCTGCCCCTGACCTGAACACTACCCAAACAATACTCCTCTGGCCCTCAATTTCCCTAAATATCACTCTATTCAAGCCCTTCTCTGCAATATTGCCCTTACCACAAAAACTGGAGGGAGCTAGGATCCAAAGACAAGTAGACTGAATTTAACACAGCTGAACTGGAATCAAAGCAAATAGATTTAACCTGTAGGATATCAGCTCTGTATTCGTACGACGCTGCAGGCAGTAATTTAAAGGGGTTGTCCGGGGCAAAGGAATTTAGCCAGTTCCGGTGACGTACCGGTCCCTGCCGGGCAGAGGCTTCCGCCCGGCAGTGAGTCGGTGACGTCATCGGCGCTGATGGACGGGCTTTAGCGCTGCCCTAGCCAGTAAAACGGCTAGGGCAGCGCTAAAGCCGGCCCATTAAGGCCGGTGACGTCACCGAACTCACTGCCGGGCGGAAGTACCCGCCCGGCAGCGAGTGTTTACATACAAAAGAGACCTTGCCCTGCGCGATCTAGCGCAGGGCAAGGGGGGGCATCGGAGCATGAGATGCTCCGATGTCCTCTTCAGGCAGGCTGCCTGGGTGAAATTGCAGGTATGTCCGGGTTCTTCTCTGAACCCGGACAACCCCTTTAAGTCCCATCCCTGATCAGGCGGTTCAGAAGCTGTGCCCGCTCGATCAACTGCAGCAGTTGCTGTTACTGATAGCCAGACCCCAGCTGTATCCTCCTGCTTTGGTAAATAACACTGATGCTGGTATATTAACCCTTTATATTAACCCTTTCTCAATCCTGACTACGACATGTACAGTGTTGGCATTGAACCCCCCACGTGCACTTCAGTGACAGGGGGCCGATGGTTGCTAAGGCAGCTAAAAATTATAAAAAACTAGCAGAAAGACCCGGCTTCGTCTGGGTATATTTCATCTATTTATTTAATGTTTCTGTGTGTCGTTGCAGAGAGAAAGTCAATGCAGCTGACAGAAATTGATTTTTACCTTCATTTTTTCAATCCCTATTGGCTGCGGAGTGGGAGGGGGTGTGGTTTAATGGGACACGGGGGGGGGTTAAGTCCTTCATTTCAGGGTGGCCTGAATTATAGGTTAATGCCATGGTAATTTGAGGAAACACAATGGGTAGCAGTGGAAGAAAACATTGGTTTGCGCGGGTATATTTAATCTATTTCATTTAATGTTTCTGTGTGTCGTTGCAGAGAGAAAGTCATCCTCCCTCCCATCCCTGCAGCTGACAGATGTTGATTTTTACCTTCAATTGTTCAATCTCCATTGGCTGCTGAGTGGGAGGGGTCATGGCCTGACTGAGTCGGGGGCGTGACGTTGCAAGACCTGGGGCGGGGTTTTAAGTCCTTCTTTTGATGGTGGGCAGAAGTACAGGTCGATGCCATGGTAATTTATGAGGACACGCCATGGGTAACAGTGGAAGAAAACATTGCTTTGCACGGGTATATTTAATCTATTTCATTTAATGTTTCTGTATGTTGTTGCAGAAAGAAATCCAACTTCCCTCCCACCCCTGCAGCTGACAGAAGTTGATTTTTACCTTCATTTTTTCAATCCCCGTTGGCTGCGGAGTGGGAGGGGGCGTGGCCTGACAGAGTCGGAGCGTGGTTTCGCGAGATCTGGGGCGGGGGTCAGAGTGGCATGAATTACAGGTCGATGAAATGGTAATTTATGGGGAGCCGCAATGGGTAGCATGGAAAAAAACATCTTTTATTAGTACTGAATGGTCGTAGTCTAAAATTAGTCAATTTCATCTACGATTTTTGTGTGTCGTTGCAGAGAGAAATTCACCCTCCCACCCCTGCAGCAAACAGAAGTTTATTTTTACCTTTATTTTTTCAATCCCCGTTGGCTGCGGAGTGGGAGGGGGCGTAACCTGACAAAGTCGGGGGCGTGGATTAGCAAGACGCTTCACATGGGTGTATTTAATCTATTTCATTTAATGTTTCTGTGTGTCGTTGCAGAAAGAAAGTCAACCTCCCACCCATCCCTGCAGCTGACAGAAGTTGATTTTTACCTTTATTTTTTCAATCCCTGTTGGCTGCGGAGTGGGAGGGGGCGTGGCCTTACAGAGTCGGGGCGTGGCTTAGCAAAGAGCTTCGCATAGGTGCATTTAATCTATTTCATTTAATGTTTCTGTGTGTCGTTGCAGAAAGAAAGTCAACCTCCCACCCATCCCTGCAGCTGACAGAAGTTGATTTTTACCTTTATTTTTTCAATCCCTGTTGGCTGCGGAGTGAGAGGGGGCGTGGCCTGACAGAGATGGGGCGTGGCTTAGCAAAAGGCTTCGAACGGTTGTAGTCTATAATTAGTCTATTTCATCTAAAATTTTTGTGTGTCGTTGCAGAGAGAAATTCACCCTCCCACCCCTGCAGCAAACAGAAGTTTATTTTTACCTTCATTTTTTCAATTCCCATTGGCTGCGGAGTGGGAGGGGGCGTGACCTGACAGAGTCGGGGGCGTGGATTAGCAAGACGCTTCGCATGGGTGTATTTAATCTATTTTATTTAATGTTTGTGTGTGTTGTTGCAGAAAGAAAGTCAACCTCCCACCCATCCCTGCAGCTGACAGAAGTTGATTTTTACCTTTATTTTTTCAATCTCTGTTGGCTGCGGAGTGAAAGGGGGTGTGGCCTGACAGAGTTGGGGGTGTGGCTTAGTGAGACCTGGGGCGGAGGTTATAAGTACTTCTTTTAGGGTGGTCTGAATTAAAGGTCAATACCATGCTTATTTATGAGCCCACGCAATAGGCAGCAGTGGAGGAAAACATCTTTTATTACTACTAAACTGTAGTAATAGAAAAAAACATAAGTTATATTTATGGTAACCGGAATACCTTTAACAGTGTCAGTAAATAGAAATGGATGAGATCCTCAGCTGCTGATAATTACCTGGTTGTTATGGAAACCTGCCCTCCCTGTGTGTGCCTTTGCAGAGAATGGCAGTTGGAGTTTAAAACCAAAGTTCCCAGTTGTAATGTTGGCTAATGGAGATCATATTTTGGGAATATCTCAGGAACGGTATGTCCTAGAGAGATGAGACCTGGTCTAAAACCTTCCCGGACACCTGATGTACCTGTGTGCCGAATTTGGTGAAAATCGGTCCAGTAGTTTGGTCGCGCATAGAGAAGACAGACAGACAGACAGACAGAAACTCATTTTTATATTATTAAGAGATAGAAATAAAGTAGACATCTTATGTATCGCCACTTCTGTAATTTCATTATCTACCCCCTCACTTAGTAGAGTAAAATAAAAACTGTGCCAAAACAGTGTGTCCTTTTTGTTCAACTTGTCTCACAAAAAGTGTAATATGAAGCGATCAAAGAGTGCTATCTACCCCAAAATGGTACTAATGAAAACATCATCTCATCTCACAAAAAAATGAGTCCCCACAGAAGACCATAGCCAGAAAAAATGATGCATGTTGCTATAACAAAACCCAAGCAGTTTATCCTGCTTCACAAAAAGCAAAATAAATCTTGACCAAAAGTCATATGGACCCCAAAATAGAACCAACGATGATGGCAACTCATTCTGCAAAAAATAAGCCCTCACACAGCTCTGGCGAGATAAATATAAATCATATGGTTGTGAGAAAATGTGCTCAGAAACTTATGATTGTCAAAAAATGGCTGTACTGGTCCCCACAGGCTGTTCAATAGAAACATGGCGCCCATAAATGAATCCATCAAAATCTGTAATGCAAAAGCCAAATGGCGGTCTTTCCCTTCTGGACCCTGCAGTGTAAACAGAAGTTTACTCCCACATTTATGGCATTTCAGTACCCAGTAGAATCTGCCTAACAATTGAAAGAGTGTGATGTGTGTCAGATGGACAAGCTGGGCACAACATATTGGACACTGAAATGTCATATCTGTGGGAAACTTGCAGTGCTCATTAATTTCCACAAAACACCTGTGTCTCAGACACCTGAGTCTCTATAGCTCAAAAATTTATAGTAAACTTTATTGAAGAAATATACATAAAATAATAAAAATAGAGATAAATAACATCAATATAAGGTGCGGTTTCACCTGAGGGATAATATGACAATGCAATCACCATGGGGGGTGGCTATAAAATGTGACCACTAATTTGCCCGATATATGACAGAAAATAAATGGGCAAATGCACAGCTGTTTACAACCACATATGGGGTGTTGTCGTATTACCCCTTATGAAAATGAAAAATTTTGGGCTAAAGCAACATTTTCTTGTAAAATATGTAATTTTTTTTATTCTCACGGCCAAGTGTTTCCAAATTCTATGAAACACCTGCTGGACCAAGATGCTCACTACACCCTTTGAAAAATTCCTTTGGGGGTTGCCGCTTCTAAAATGGGGCACTTCTTGGGGCTTCCACTGGTGGGGTACAGCAGGATGTCTGAAAATGATTCCAGTGAAATAAACGTGCAAGTACATAACAATTATTATAAAGACCCACTAGATGAAATCCTGGAGTAGATATAGGTGTGCATAGGTGTATAGCATTTCATCTAATGGGTATTTACAGTAATTGTGATGCATGTGCACTTTTATGTTATACTTACCTCTCAGACCATTTCTTCATGTTTTCCTTTATTGTGTAATTATACTATGCACATACGGGTATTACTTTGTTATGAATATTAATCTTTAATGGAGGAATACCACAGAGACGCCTGGCCTCTTTCTGTGTTATTCTAATTTTATGTATTTTATGTGTTTTTATGTATTTATATTATTGAATAAAGATTGTTTTTTTATACTACACTTGGGGCCTTTGTGGTTTGTTTCTATAGGGTATATGCTCAGCTTTATGTTTGGTCTAGGTTCTACAATTATAGGTTGTAATATTGCCGTACATCAGTTTAATAAGGAAGCTTGGTAATTCTTGGTATTCTGGCCACACAAGGGTCAAGTTTGCTGCTTTGTCTCAAAGCAGAATTATAATTGCACAGCTATGTCACACATGTAGTTGGTCAGATGTAAATCGTCTGGCCGTTTAACCCCCAGATTATGTGACACGATTCCTTTTAAGTACCATGGTGTCATATTACTCATATATTTATGTTGGTGCCACAATAGCACTGCCATACACATTAAGCTGAGTGGCAGGGTTCTTGACTTATCACCACATTCAACTCCTCGTCACTGCAATTGTGCAATAAGAAAGAATGTGGAACTCGGGATCCCTAATGATTGTGGGTGTCCCAGCAGTATGACACCCTGCTATCAGATATTTATCATCTATCTTGTGGGCAGATGATAAATGTCTTTTTTGCAACAACTCCTTTAAAGGAGTTGTTGCTAATGTCTTAGTGCACAATATAACAAGACACCGCCAGAGGTGTTATCTGCTCCATGCCTTAACAAGGACCTGTCAGCAGGATTGACCCCACTAAATCAAACATACTGCCTGATAGCGTTAACTCCTTCCTGACATCCACCATAATAGTAAAGATGGCGCTGGTTCTGGAGTATAGTGCGCGCCATAGCCACCAGGTGCTTGCTATTTCACACAGTAGACACCCCGGGCTAATATCAGTGAAAATGACTGGAATGCCTTCCCCTGGCTGAGATTGGGAAAAGTGTTCCTTAGTCCTGATAGGCCAGAGCCTGTAAAAGGCATCTAGGCCCATTACTGGTATATTCCAATGCAGGTGGCAGCACTAAAGTGGAATATACTGAAATTTGTATTCAAATTTGTAATAAAAATTTGTAACTGTTGGCATAGCTATATATGCTCTAAAATGAATTTTGACCACCATACAGCTTGCTATTCTTCTCACTCATCATATTCTAGCTTTTCATCTAAATATTGAGATAGATTTACTATTAGAAATGAGAATTCTGCCTCAAGATGAGCCAAAATTCTTAAGCAGCGGTCATGTACCACATTTATTAAAAAGGTTATCTGGGCTACAGGTATTGATGTCCTCGGGATAAGTTATCAATATCAGATTGAGGGGGTCCAATGTCCCCACAAATCAGCTGCTGTGGGCAGCCACAGCTCTTTAAACTATGAAGTGCACGGAGTGGAAGCAGAAGGCTTGATATACTCTCTAGTTTATGGCGCTGGTGTACTGCAGCTCAGCTCCCATTCACTTAATTAGGAGCCTAGCTGTAGTACCCCAGCACAGCCACTACACAGTGTATGGAGCAGTTTGATTCCAGCTCTGTACATTGTATCATTTGCAGAGCTACAGTTTACCGAAACAGCTTATTGGTGGGGGTACTGGAGCCTCACCGATATGATAATGATGACCTATGCTAAGGATAGATCATTAATATCAGTATCCCAGACAATCTCTTTAAGTGGCAAAGACTTTAAATGCATCAATATTCAGGCGTACAATCCTGGCACAAAGTCAGACAATTAATAGGTGGTTAATACTTAGACTAGACAAGATGAAAAATCTGGCGCATTTCTAGTATAAGTTTGTGCTTAGAGACTATTAGTACATCTGCCTCATTGTCCTATGATGCCATTTTATTGTCTACTGTCCCTTTCTGTTTTTCATAACCTGCTGTGATGTTTGTATGAAAAAAATTTTTTGAGTTTAGGTGCACCCTAAAGTTCTGAGGACTTTTTGAGTATCAGTGATCAGGTCCAGAGGTTTTTCCAAGCAATCTTTCCGGGTTTTTTACCTTTTTAACCTTGTTACCCCTTTTTGCTCTATTATGGGTTATCTACTAAGTAACAACACACACCCATGATTGGGTTGCATGTGAGATACATTACTTCTTCTACCCTCCTATGCAGATAACAACATGTAAATGTATAGGTTAATATGTATAACAACATGGAAATGTATAGGTCAATTTGAATACTCCGTCACCCAGCAGCTCCCTGTATGGGTCAATAATATCCGCAAATTGCAGGGACTCTGATCACTATATATGTACCTCTGTTCCACCTCTGCCGGGGGAACAGCGCTACCTCACTACTCCTTTATTTATCCCCTTAGGTTTCCTAGATTTATTCTGATCCGCCTAATGATCCTCTATTTACCCTATTGTGTAGGTTGGCATCTATTCTACACATAGGATCGACCCTCAGTAAGGAGAGCGCAGCGAAGAGGTTACCACGCCCCCTCACACTGATTGCACCCCCGCTGCTCTCTACAAATAGAGCGGGAGCGGGTGGCCGCGCACGGCCATACCAGTGCCGGCACGCTGCCTGACTACATGTGCAGCGTCTCCTGCTCTTTTCTATTATTATCAGCGCTCTACTCTTTTTATTCAATACAGCCCACACTCCTGATGAGATAGCTTGTAGATGCTATCAGAAAAGCGCTGAGTAGGGGCTTCTGTGAGCAATTTTGGCAGGTAGCAAGATAGGTAGGGGTCCCCTCCTACGGTCAATGTTTATGGACTTAATGGAGGGGATTCAGATTAACTTAGATTCAAGCAACCGCTTCTGAGTAGGATTTGGTGAGACGCTAGATTATTGCCAGCACTGATAGGTATCGTATCCCCTACCTCCGGGATATTTTGTGAGATACCCACCAGTATTCTTTCTGGGTGGCAGGCATTAACAACTACAGCTACCCAAGAACCTTTCCTTATACCAGATCTCTGGATAAGGGATATATGTTCCACTAGGGCAGTCAATCTACCTCACCATGGGGCCTTTCAGGTATCTGTTCCGTAAACTAAGGAACCAAACCCGGGGGTCCATTTGTATCAGGGATTCCAACATAGGGAGCTCATGCTAGATGAGCTAGGTTCAATTCACTGTGTATATCCATAAACGGTGTTACACCTTCCTTCCTTTCACCCTGACTTTAAGTGTGAGGCTACACACACAAGTTTGTGCTTAGAGACTATTAGTACATCTGCCTCATTCTGTTTTTTTTGTCCCTTTCTGTTTTTCATAACCTGCTGTGATGTTTGTATGAAAAAAAGTTTTTTGAGCTTAGGTACACCCTAAAGTTCTGAGGACTTTTTGAGTATCAGTGATCAGGTTGAGAGGTTTATGTGCGTTTCACTATGCCTCTGCTTTGAACGACTAAGCTGTAGCATGATTGGTGATCAGCCATGCCATCAGCTACTTTTCCTCTCCATCTGCGTTACCTTTTCCCATCCCTATCATCCTATACTTCATACAGTACTGGATTACATGTCAAAAGCATAATCAATGTTTCATGTTGCAGGCCTTAGTCTTAAAAAAAATATATCATTTTATACGGAGTAGTATATTTGTGATTTTCTTTGGGAAACCTCTCTATGAATATTTCTTAGAAAAGAAAAAACACTGGAACCTGATTTGTGAACATGTTCTTCAGGCTCAGACTGGCCCACAGGGTTACAGGTGTATCCCCCAATGGTCGACTGAGCAAGGTGAACCCCTCGTACCCCAATACCTGCACCAGTGGCATATGGTACAGTAAGATTGACTGCACCGCATATACATAGGCAGCTTACAACACCTCAACCAACCTATGTGATCATATTAAAAAAATAGAAGAGTTCTAAGCAAAGAGGCATGCCAGCCAGAACCCACCTTCTTGAATTTTCAGCTGGGACCCCAATAATCAATCATCTTGTAGCATCTTGCTGCTGTCTGCCGCTGGGTGAGCAGGTAGTATTTTCATGTAACGGTGCAGTGGGCTCCCAGAATTAATTTTACTGGTGGGCCCTAGGTACCTCAGTCTGACACTGTTCTGTTAACATGACATGAGCTCTCCTCCCTCCTCCAGAAGATGAAGATAGGCTGCACTCAATTCCTTTGAGCTCCGGACATGTCTATTTTAGTATACTTCTTATAAGTACATAATAATTCTGGTTGATTGTTTCTTAGAACTATGCGTTGTGCTGTTCCTCTGTTATTCCTCCTATACATTTAGGAATACATTGACTACTGGATGCTATCAGATGGAGATGTTTCCCTACATACTCTGACACTGTCCAATCAATAGTAGCAGAATATACAGGCACACGTCCATACAGGCAAGGGAAATGGAAATGCCCAGCTGTCAATGTATTACAAAATATTCAGGTGGAAAAAAAGAGTAATGGCACCATACAGAATTTTGAAAAGATGCTTCAGAATTGTTAATACACAGGGAATGCACATATTCACTAAAGCAGACATGTCAGGAGTAGTGGTGGGTCTTCAGTAGATTTAACTGTAGACCTAAAAGAGTCAATGTAGTGTCCACCTAATAATAATCACATCATTATCTCCCTACAGTAATATTAGAATTAAAGAGGACCTTTCGCCACTTCTGACATGACTGTTTTAATAGACTCATGCTTCCCAATGTAATTAAAATTTTGGAAATCTCTTCTTATGTCTCCATGATGTGCCATTGCTTTATTATTTCTACTACAAATTATGAATAAATTACTATTTGCCTTCAGTAAGGGTACAGAGGGGAGGTAACCAGATGGGGGTGTACCTGCACAGTCTCACTCTATCCAATCAGTGCTGCCATTTTTAGACTGTGCAAGTACACACCCCCAGCTGGTTACCTCCCCTCTGTTCCCTTACTGCAGACTGCTAACAATTCATTCATTTCTGGTAGAAATAGTAAAGGAATGGATCAATATAGAGTCATAAGAATAGATGTTCCAGAATTGTTATTACATGGAGGATCCATGAAGCTGGCAAAACAGGCATGTCAGGAGTGGTGAAAGGTCCTTTTTAAGAGCAGTGCTAATTTTCCCTGTAGCCACAGGAGGTCTTTCTCCAGCAATTACAGCTAACTTTTCCTTCCCCTAACCATCCCTACCCCTAGTAGTGACAGCAATACCCTCTTTTTCCAGAAGTTCAAAGTACTTGAGAATTCATTTAAGATCATCCTTCTTCATTCAGTAGTTACATCAATACTAGTGATGAGCGAGCCAAAGCGGCAATATTCGGGATTCACACGAATATTGCCCGCTTCGGCTCGGCATCCCGAGCCAGCGCGGACTCGTGATGATTCGTGCATCACAGCCAGTTTGAAATGCCCGTTTTTTTCAGCCAATCAGCATCAAAGGGAAGCCTGTGGGAACGCCTGCTGTGATGTAACATCCCCTATACCTCCCCAGCAGTGATTGGCTGGCAGTGACATGTGACCTAAATTTACATAAGGAAGGGACCTGCAGCATCAGCCTCATTGTGCTTTTGGGAAGGAGAAGAGACAGACAGAGACAGTGTTAGCTCGTGTAGTGTGTGCAGCAAGCAGTTAGGAGTTAGGATAGGAAGCCTCAACAGTCCTTTTAAAGACTATTTATACTCTGAAAAACAGTATACAGTATATACTGTAAGCCTGTATTCTGTGTAGGAATAGGAAGCCACAATAGTCTTTTAAAAACCAATTGATTCTCTGAAGAAAACTATACAGTATATGCTGTAAGCCTGCATTCTATGCAGAGCTGTGCCTGGTACACCTTGTCCAGCCACATAGATCAAACTATACATATCTAAACAGATATATTCCTGTGCATGACTGTGCAGTGACTAGTGAATACATTTCATCAGCGTGCTATATACCTCAGAGTCTATAGATACCGTATTGATCTGTGGATTCCCGTTTTATTTGCGCAAACTGCGTACATCTTTTTTTGGATAGGTCTGAAAATAATCGTACCTGCATATCTATCTACATTGTCCGTTTAATTTCACTGATCCGTAATACACGGTGCAGTGACTAGTGAATACATTTCATCAGCCTGCTATATACCTCAGAGTCTATAGATTCCGTATTGATCTGTGGATTCCCGTTTTATTTGCGCAAACTGCGTACATCTTTTTTTGGATAGGTCTTAAAATAATCGTACCTGCATATCTATCTACATTGTCCGTTTAATTTCACTGATCCGTAATACACGTTGCAGTGACTAGTGAATACATTTCATCAGCGTGCTATATATCTCAGAGTCTATAGATACCGTATTGATCTGTGGATTCCCGTTTTATTTGTGCAAACTGCGTACATCTTTTTTTGGATAGGTCTGAAAATAATCGTACCTGCATATCTATCTACATTGTCCGTTTAATTTCACTGATCCGTAATACACGTTGCAGTGACTAGTGAATACATTTCATCAGCCTGCTATATACCTCAGAGTCTATAGATTCCGTATTGATCTGTGGATTCCCGTTTTATTTGCGCAAACTGCGTACATCTTTTTTTGGATAGGTCTTAAAATAATCGTACCTGCATATCTATCTACATTGTCCGTTTCATTTCACTGATCCGTAATACACAGTGCAGTGACTAGTGAATACATTTCATCAGCCTGCTATATACCTCAGAGTCTATAGATACCGTATTGATCCTTTACAATTATAATAATATAATACTGCTACTGTGCACATGGAGAACCCCAGGGTCAGGGGGAGAGGGGGAAGAGCTGGGAGAGGTCGAAGAGGTGGTTGTGGAGGGAGAGGTGGGAATCGTGGTGGTGCAGTGGTCAGCCGTGATGACCGTGGTGTGTGTGGTGACACAGTGCCAGCTGCTGTGGGTACAGTGGAAACACGTAAGGTCAGGGTGCCTGGTCAATTCCAGAAGTTGGTAGGGCAGCGTCCTACAACTCTGACAGACCCCAAACAACAACAGGAGGTGGTTCAGTGGATTGCAGAGAGCACGTCCAGCCACGTTTCGTCTGCCCCCTCATCCAGCCAGTCGACTAAATGTGCACATCGCCAAGCTGATTAGTTTGGAAATGTTGCCGTACAGGCTTGTGGAGACAGAATCCTTCCGCAACCTTATGGAGGCGGCAGCCCCCTGTTACTCTGTCCCCAGCCGACACTATTTTGCCCGATGTGCCGTCCCCGCCCTGCACCGGCATGTGTCTGAGAACATCACCCACGCTCTCAAAAACGCGGTTTGTGGTAAAGTCCACATGACCACAGATACGTGGACGAGTACCGGTGGCCAGGGACATTACATCTCCCTCACGGCACATTGGGTCAATCTGGTGGAGGCTGGGGCAGAGACCGATCGTGGGGCTGCACATGTGCTACCCACACCACGAATTGCGGGACATAGGTCCGTCTGTGTGTCTCCGGCACATTATGCCTCCACCTCCTCCTCCACCTCCTCCTCCTCCAAAGTGGCAGTGATGCCCCAATCGTCAAGTCTCATTTCCTCGATGGCCAGCAGTTTCAGCACTGTGGTAGGGAAGCGGCAGCAGGCAGTCCTGAAACTGCTGAGCCTGGGGGATAAGAGGCACACGGCTGAAGAGCTCTTACAGGGCATCAGGGTGCAGACCAATGTGTGGCTGGCGCCGCTGAACCTTCAGCCAGGAATGGTGGTCTGCGATAATGGGCGTAACCTGGTGGCGGCTCTGCATCTTGGTGGGCTGACTCACGTGCCATGCATGGCCCACGTGCTCAACTTGGTGGTCCAGCGGTTCCTCAAGACCTACCCCCAGTTGAGTGAGTTGCTCACCAAGGTGCGGCGCATATGCACCCATTTTCGCAAGTCCACCACTGTTGCCGCGACCCTCAGGACTGTGCAAGGGCGGCTACAACTCCCTGTTCACCGGCTGCTGTGTGACGTCCCCACGCGTTGGAATTCGACATTACACATGCTAGCCAGGGTGTACCAACAACGCAGGGCAGTTGTAGACTTCCAGCTGATCCCCTGAGGTGGTAGTCAGGCCAGTCAGCTTCCTCATGTCTATGCTGAGGAGTGGACGTGGATGGCTGGCATCTGCCAGGTCTTAGGTCCCTTTGAGGAGGCAACAGAGATGGTCAGTGGTGACATCACACATGGCACACATCATCAGTGTCATCATCCCTCTGTTGTGCCTCATCCAGAACTCCTTGTGGAACCTAAGATCTGAGGATTCAGCAGTGTCACAGGAGGTGGGGGAAGACAGTGACATTGGGAGCACCCTGTTGTCAGTTTCGCAGCGCGAAATTGAGGAGGCTGAAGAGGAGGAAGAAACTCTTGGGCACCATGCATCAGGGGGTGATTCCATGCTACCTGTTGAGCGGGTATGGGCTGAGGAGGATGAATTGGGGTTGGAGGAAGGGGGAGAGGAGGAGATGGAGAGTCCGCTAAGTGAGGAGGCTGAAGGCTTGCATGTTGGCACAGTAGGGCACATGGCAGACTTTATGCTTGGCTGTCTTTGTCGTGATCCCCGGGTCAAGAGGATACTTTCCACCAATGACTATTGGGTGTACACCCTCCTTGACCCACGCTACAAGGACAACTTTGCCCAACTTATACCCGTGGAGGAAAGGAGCACCCGAGGCACTTTCTACCACAAGGCCCTGGTTCAGAAACTGCTACAGGCCTTTCCAGACCAGTCGAGCAACAGGGGGTGGACTGCAGTGGCTGAAGTTGGAGAGGAGAGGAGGGGGAAAGTCAGTGTAGGCGCCAAGGGCAGGGGTACACTATTCCATGCTTTTGCCAAGTTTCTTAAACCCCAGCAAGACAGTACGACACAGCCCCAGGGCAGGCAGAGCAGGGCGGAACAGTACCGCAAGATGGTGAGGGAGTATGTCGCGGACCAGACCAACGTCCTGACCGATAACTCCACGCCATATAATTACTGGCTGGCCAAGCTGGACAGGTGGCCAGAACTTGCGCAGTACACTCTTGAGGTGCTTGCCTGCCCTGTTACAAGTGTACTGTCTGAAAGGGTTTTTAGTGCCACCGGGGGTATCATTACGGACAAACGGACGCGCCTGTCCACCGACAACGCCGACATCCTCACGTTCATCAAGATGAACAGGTCATGGATATCCCCCCAGTTCTCATCTCCACCTCAGGCTACCTCCTAAATTGCTTGCTTTCCTCCTCCTCCTCCTCCTCTTCATCTGAGTTGCATATGCAACAATTTTTCAGGAAAGTCATCCGGCTTCCTACTAACAATTTTTCAGGAAAGTCATCCGTCTTTCTACTAACAATTTTTCAGGAAAGTCATCCGGCTTTCTAAAAAACAATTTTTCAGGAGTCATGCGGCTTTGTAACCAAATTTTTTATGAAAGGCCATGGGGTTCTATACACACAGTGCTGACGGAAGCCCATCAGCCTTTCTAAACACAATTGAATCTGTCCCATCATGAGAAAGTCCCCCCAAGGAGTCCCCACTGTAACTTGCTTCCCATACAACTACCTCACCCCCCGACACCTGTGTCTCGTCATTGTCCACCTCCTCCTCAGACAACACTGGTAAATCCCCACTGTCAGCACACGGAGACTGCAAAAGGTCTTGCGAATTGGGGCAGAGAATGTTCTGGGGTAGCACATCAGAGAAGGGGTGACTATGGGGTTCCAGGGAGTACGTGACCACATGCAATCTCCATCCAAAAAGTCATACTGAGGCTCACCACCATGCTTTACACTGCAATCTTATTACTGAGGCTCACCACCATGCTTTACACTGCAATCTTATTGAAAGACAGACAATCAGGGGTTCACCGCCAGGTTGTCAGGCAGCATTTTTAAGTGGGTCACCATTACTGTGTCCCTGAAAATTGCCTTGGGGTCATCACCAGACTATTGGCCAGATTTAGAAAAAATGATGCAATTAGGGAGCCTCAGAGGCATCCCTACATGCTGCCCCTGGTGTTTCCTATGCATTTCCAAGGTGTTTCCATCATTTTCTGAGGTTTTCAGATGTTTGGGCAAACTTGACTGTGCAGAACCTTTGGCCCCTGCAAAAATATTCGGGTCTCCCATAGACTTTAATGGGATTCGTGATTCGGCCCGAACCCATGAATCCCGCGAAAAATTCGGGCCGAATTCCGAATCCCCGAATCTTTTAGGATTCGCTCAACTCTAATCAATACTCCTCTTCACTGAGTAAGTATATCAATGCCATTCCTCCAACAGTCACAACGATATTACACCCATTAGTCAAGCAGTATCCTCCCTCAAATACAATATTCACAGTAGTTCTTCCTTTCCCTCAGTTGTCACAGCAGGCCCATTTCCTTTAATATAGAGAACAGGGCTCCCCTTCAAAATACTAACAGGAGGACCATGCCCTTCGCACTGCCAAGACATGCCCTCTGCTGTCATTGTTGTGCCCATTTTGCCTAATAGGAAGTCCACACGGTCAGGTTTCCTGAAGCAGTTTTAGACGCTAAAATCACAAGAGGATCATAAAAGGAAAAGAAATAACAGGACAGATTAAATTTTCCCTCTTTTTTTTTTACTTCACTCCTGGTTTTAATTTCCAAATCTTCATCATGAAACCTGACCATTTGGCCGTACTCTGAAGCAAACAAACATAGAAACATTACCTAGACAAAACTACAACCCTTGGAGTTTGCATAGTCCTCACTAGAATAACAAAAAAGTCGCTCAGGATTCTGAGTGATAGAACAATGGGACAAAAGATGTGGTCATTTTAATGTGAGGGCCAAGCCTCTTAATGTTACATAGTTACATAGTTATTATGGTTGAAAAAAGACATAAGTCCATCAAGTTCAACCAAGGGATGGGTGGAGATGTGAATATATTTGGTGCATCTTATTCCAGTAGAAATTTTACTAAGACTGGAGTTTGAATTAAATCTTCCCCAGTGGGTATTATTTACAATGGCATAGTGGTATCTAAGTCATATAAACCTTAACTAGAATACGTTATCTGATGGACTCAGTCAAGAGCCCAAACTTTCAAATGTGTAAACCCCTAAACCCTTAACTATCCTTTTAGTAATAGGAGAGCTGAACAGTGCTTGCAGGAACCACTTAGTTTTACCCACATGCATAGAGTTTCCAGTATTTATTCCTGTTGTGTGGTTTTCACCATACAGACATGTTTTGTAGTTTGTTTCATAGACTGTCTTGGATTCGCCGGATCCAGATGTTGCGCTTGAAAATAAGGGCTCAGTGTTGTTGATCTCCCTGCCAGTCTTTCAGCTGACATCTCCTCTGTCTTCTCTAATCCTGGGATCACTGCCATAAGAATCGTGTTTGTTTCAGTGGGTTTAACAGCGTGAAATTGAGAGTAAAAGAACCAGGAGCAGAAAAAAAATCCATTGCAAATGAATGCTGAAACATGATAGAAAAATTACAGTATAAATAAATAAAAAGGAGAGCTAAAAAAGGTTCATTTGTGGCCAATACTTTATATCTATGGAGAATCAAATCCTTGTCCTGTGATATCTGACCTATGGCTACAGTATTTCCCCTAGTACCTCTCCATAGGAAGAAACCCTTAAATGTCAAGTGGTTTGCTATTGCTAGTCGAATCATATTTGCTGAAGCCTTATTAGGCAGAACTACAGAAGAAAATCTGTCAAGAAATATTTAGGTTTTTTGTCATTATAAAAAGTGGCACAGTTCAGGATCAGTTGGTCTAATGTAGGAGTTTATTGTAATAAGGACATAGAAGCACATTTATTGAGACTGGCATTTTAGACGCCGGTCTTAATAAAGCCCCAGGGCTGGTGGTGGTTCCGCCAAGGTTATGAAGAGGTGCCAGCCTCTTCATTACTTCGCTCGATCCTCCGCCACTTCTAAATGTAAAACAGCTTCCTCATATAGGCGTATTTCAGCTTAATAAATGACCCCCATAAGGCCTACAAATACAAATTTACACAATTAGCTTTATAACCCTCAATAATATCCAGGTTTTTATTGATGGTATTTATTACCTATTACTACTCTACAGTCATGAGGTGTGACTCAACTTTTATTTTCCAAGTCAATAGGAGTAGCCTCCCATTATGATAAATACTACTTGTTCTTGATTAAGATGAATACGAGTCATTATAACATTATTTCCAGACTGTAATGCACCCTAGTTTTACAATAGTTATCATTCATATAGCATTTTTAACTATTTGTAAAGCAACATATACTTAAAGGGTTATTCTCATTTTAGACAATGGGGGCATATCGCTAGGATATGCCCCCATTGTCTTATAGGTGCGGGTCCCACCGCTGGGACCCGCACCTATATCGAGAACGGAGCCCCCGAACTGAATGAGGGCACACTGCGCATGCGCAGCCGCCCTCCATTAATTTCTATGGGGCCGCCGAAAATAGCCGAGCGCTGGCTTGGCTACTTCCACCGGCTCCATAGAAATGAATGGGAGCGGTGGCCACGCTTGCGCGCTCCCATTCATTTCTATGAGCGCAGCGGGGAGCTGTGCCTGGTGGTGGCCGGACCCCCGAAAACCCGGGGTCCTCCAGGCGCAGCGCTCCCCGCTGGATATAGGTGCGGGTCCCAGCGGTACCCACACCTATAAGACAATAGGGGCATATCCTAGCGATATGCCCCCATTGTCTAAGATGAGAATACCCCTTTAACAAGAACAAGCCTGTCTTTTCACATATGAAGGTAGTTACATACACTAGCCTTTAGTGAACCTTATATTTTAGGTAGTTTATTATATAACAATTGCTAAGTAGACCTCTGTACATCTGTTACGGTGCTGATGGATCCTCTAAGATGTAATCTGATTAATGCAGGCTAAACTGGGGCATTGAGTCTGAAGATGTCCATACACATTAGATAGAAGTTGGTTGATGGTTGAAAAGTATTTGAACAAACAATCATCTGATAAACGTACTTTTCACAAACATGACCATACCTATTTTAGTCCATATTGGGCATTACAGTTGTTCAAACTGGCCATACATGTTCATAGTAACTGGGCAATGGATGAAAGATCCAACTGAGAACATGGTTTAAAATAAAAGATCTTTGATTCACAGATGATCTTTTTTGAATGAAAATTTCAGACACAGTAGACTTCTTTTCAGATGATAATTTAGTCTATCATCAATCGGCTAAATTTCAACTGATGAACGATTGCTTGGGTTGAAATGGTCTGTTTTGATTAACTTTAGATGAATGTGTATGGCCACCTTAAGTGATTATGCGTCCTTCACCCTTTACCCCCTGTAAGGAGAGATGGACTTCCCACAGTGAATCCCCAGGTTATGCTTTTGTAGTGTAGCATTGGATTTATAGCAGGACAAGAGACAATATGGAAAATGAAGGAAAGGGTTAGTGATCTGACCTATACCATATCTTCTGTCAAATGTGACTGAGCCAGTGTTATGGCATAAACCTAAATATATATGCCTATACATTGCAACCCAGATTCAGTCAATACAGCAAAAATTGCAAAATGGCATCTCACAGTACAGATGCATAATGACCTAGAAGCAGTGATGGCTAATCTCAGGCACTCCAGCTGTGGTGAATCTATGACTCCCAGCATGCCACATTCATTTCTATGGATTCTGAGAACAGCCAAGCAAGTGTGCATCTTGGGAGTTGTAGTGCTGAGGTTAGCCATCACAGACCTAGAGCATAACCTGCAAGCAACCTAAGAGCTTCTTAAAGCCAAGAAATTGAATATTCTTCAATAGCCAAGTCAGTCATCTGATCGCCTCCTGATTAAGCATGCTCCTCACTTAATGAGGACAAAACTGAAGGCAGAAAGACCCACACACAAGCAGCAACCGATGGCCGATGCAGCAAAGCCTTGGAAACACATCTCAAGGGAGGAAATTCAGCATTTGGTAAAGTCCTTTTGTTCCATACTCCAGGCAGTCATCCTTATAATTATGTTAGTTGGTCCAATTACTTTTGAACCTGTGAAAATGGAGGGACTATATAAAATATGAATGTAATTCCTAAAAGGTTAAAGAGGACCTTTCACCACTCCTGACATGCCTGTTTTAATAGTTTCATGCATTCCCCATGTAATAACAATTCTGGAGCATCTATTCTTATGTCTCTATGTTGTGCCATTCCTTTATTATTTGCACTAGAAGTTATGAATGAATTTCTATTTGTCTTCAGTAAGGGAACAGAGGGTAGGTGAGCAGTTGGGGGTGTGTACCTGCACAGACTGACTCTATCCAATCAGTGCTGCCATTGTCAGACTGTGTAGGTACGCACCCCAACTGGTTACCTCCCCTCTGTACCCTTACTGAAGACAAATAGCAATTAATTCATAACTTCTAGTAGAAATAATAAAGGACTGGCACAACATAGAGACATAAGAATAGATGTTCCAGAATTGTTATTACATGGGGAATGCATGAAGCTATTAAAACAGACATGTCAGGAGTGGTGAAAGGTACATTTTTATTTCCTCAACCTCCTTGCTCCCCTATTGAATTGTCCTTGTTATTACGGGGACTCTTCCAAGGGGAATTGCTGAATGTGATATTTAAATGACACTGGTCTGATTCATGCTATAATTATCCTACATACTGTATATAAGCCATAAGCTGTATCTGGTGATATTACTTCTATCTCATAGTACTGAAGAATATTTTCCTTCTTTACGAGGGTGACGGCAGAACTTTATTTTAACACATGCAGATTAATTATAGGCTGCAATACATTTCATGAGTTATTTGCAGATAAGATTATACAGTAGCTCTGAGGAAAGTTCTAGTGCTCCTCTGTGTTTTTACTGACAAATTACAGACACGTCGAAATGTAAAAAACTGAAAAGTGGAAATGTGCAGACTCATTTTCCAAAGGTTCTCCTAATTTATTACATCCATTTTTAAATTCAGAAAGTAGTTGTTACCATTTAGCTTGCCCTGAGTGTTGATATACTAACAAGCTAGCCTGTATAATTAGTGTAATAGGACTGTCAGAGTGTGCAGGCCCTAATAATCAGATGTCAGGGAGATATCTCAAACCTTGAATAGCTACACTGTGATGTGATCAGGAGGGATGTAGCCAAGTAATAATGCAGGCTGAGTTATGGAGTGAGGTACTCTGCAAGAGAACAATCGGAAATTGGGGCAGCGAATAAAACAAATGTACATAGAAGAGGAGCAGAGCAGAAATAATCAGGATGGGAGCTCAGTTATTTCTGCTAACAGATCACAAATAACCTGATTTCCGCCACAAAGCCATGGGGTTAAATTATAAATTCTTTAGACTTTAATCCCTTCACTACCAGCGCTGTTCTTGATGGCGCTGGAGTGATGGGCAAACATGGCACCCATTCGTACGTGCAGCAGGTGTCATGGCAGGTGGGTCTCCGATCTCGGTAATTAAAGCCTTTAGATGCCGTAATCAAGTGAGATCATGGCATCTTAAAGGTGAAAATCCGTCTTATCGGCATCCTCTGTGGCCAAGGAGGATGCCGGTAATTAATTTAAATGTGCTGGGTCTTGCTCAAAAAAGGGTCAAAATGGCCAATTTGCAATTATTTCATTGCTTCTCTTACCCAACAAAATGTAGTAAAATGTGATCAAAAAGTCACACACTGCACACTGCAAAATGGTATTAATAAAAAATGACAGATTGTCCAGCAAAAAATGAGCCCCCCACACAGCTCAGTAGGTATAACTATAAAAAGTTATGGTGCTCAGAATATGTTGTTGTAAAAAAAAAATGTTCTCAAAGTTTAAATTTATTTTTACACTATTTATACATAAAAACCTATACATGTGGTATCGTTGTAATCGTACTGACCCAGAGAATGAAGGGCACAGGTCAGTTTTCCCACAAATGGAATGCTATGGGAACAAAACCCGTAAAACGCTGGAGGAATTGCATTTTTTTCCAAATTCACCTCCATTTGGAAATTTTTTCCCACTTCCCACTACATTCTAGTAAATAGTGGCATTAGAAAGTACAACTTGTTCCACAAATTACAGCTATGTGAACAGGCAATCAGTAGGGAGCACTCACTGGCTGTCTGTGAGCTCTATAAACATATTAGTGGCAAGCAGCCTATAGAAGCTTTTCCACCATATTTCTGGGGTTTTGCTATGGAAGTTAATGACCACAGGGCCCCCACCAGTTCGTATAGTGAAAGAGATGTGACAATTTCTCTATCGGTCTCTCAATCTTGTCAGTTCCTGCACTCCTCCATGTTTGGCACTACAATAATAAATCCACTCCAATCCAATCCAACTCTCTGATAAGTCCTAGGGGACCATACACTTTTCTTGCAAAGGAACCATCTGCTCTCTAGAGTTACCTCTGGTGGCCTTAACCCCTTCAGGGCTGAGCCATTCACAATTTTTTTGCTTTTGCCATTTTTTAGATTTTTCCATTCACATAGCTATATAAGGGCTTGTTTTTGCGGGACATGTTGTGCTTTCTAATAGCACCATTTACAGCTGCATACAATGTAATGGGGTGGAATGATAAAAATAACACAATTCCTCCATAGTTTTATGGGTTTTGTTTTTACAGCTTTTCCTATGCGTCAGGGGCATTGCTAGGCTAAAACATTCGGGGCCTGGGCCCCTAAAGTTTCGTCCCAGGCCCCAAATGTCCTGCCTGCCAGCTAGATACAATTGTATTGCCGTCCTCAGAACTGCAATACAATCGAATCTAAAGCACTGCACGAGGTGTAGGACCTGTGGTGACATCACAGGTCATGTGATCGATGCAGTAGCTGAGAAGGACCTGCGATGATGTCACTGGTCACATGTCATCATGTGACCAGTGCAGAAGAGGCTCCACAGTGAAGAGAACTGGAGGGGAAGAAGCTCTGCTGATGTCTGCTATAAGGAGAGGTAAGTGAAGGCAGAGTAATGCTGGGAGTTGTAATTATTTAACTGGGACTGTATGTTAGAAGAGAGGGATGTTATTTACATGGGACTGAATGTTTAGTGGTTGATGCTATTTACATGGGACTGTGTTGGAGGGGGCTGTGGGAGGGAGTGATGTTATTTAAATGGCACTGTATGTTGATGGTGGCTGTGGGAGGGGATGATGTTATTTCATGGGAGTGAATTTTGGAGGGGGCTGAGGGAGAAAGTGATGTTATTTACAAGGGACTGAACGTTGGAGGGGGCTGTGGAAGGGGGTGATGTTATTTTCATGGGACTGTATGTTGAAGGCGGCTGCGGAGGGAGTGATGTTATTTATATGGGACTGTATATTGGAAGAGCTGAAGGGAGGGGAGTGATGTTATTTACATGGGACTCTACGGTGGAGTGAGGGAAAAATTTTTTATTTACATGGGACTGTATGGTGGAGGGGCTGAGGAATCATCATTGCTGAGGGCACTAAAGGGAGGAAAATAACGACAGGGGGCATTATAACAGTAGGGGGCACTATAAATACTGGGGGCACTTCCGGGCAAGCATTATAACAAGAGGGGGCAATATAAATACTGGGGCACTGTAGGGGTATTATAAATCCAGGGGACATTATAGATGTTCTTATTACTATTGGGGGCTCTATAGGAAGGACTTATAGATCCGCCTTATTTCTACTAAGAGCACTATGGGGGCCTTATTATTACCAAGGGGTCTGTAGAGAGCTTTATTACCACTGGGGGAACAATAGGAGGGCTTTATTTCTACTCTCTCTGGGGCTCTATGAGGGTATTATTAATACTGGTAATAATTATCTTCTACTGATGGGGGCACTGTTGGGGAGCATTATCACTGTTGGGAGCAACTGTAGGGGGCAGTATTACTAATGAGGGCATTCTAGAAGGGAATTACTATTGGTGGGACTATGAGGAGCACTATTACTATGGAGGGCACTGATATTTCTTCAGAATAGTAATTGGGGGCAATTGAGGGGCACAATGAGCAGCATGATAACACTGTGGGGACTCCAGGTTGGGGGATGATGAAATGTGAGGAATCTAAGATGTCTGTGTGTCACACTCTGCAGAGACGAGGAGCGGCTGAGAGAAGTTGTCCGGACCGAAATGGAGAAGATGATGACAGAGAAGTTCTACATCAGAGGAGACGTCACCTGGAGGCCCTGGATGTGAAAGGTAAGTGCTGCTGTGGAAGGGGGGGCAGGTGGTCGACTTAGAGAATTGGGACATATTCATTGGGGCTTGGGCCCCGGATCTTTTGAGACCCTAGCAACGGCCCTGCTATGTGTTAAAGCTGACCTGTTAATTTAATTCTCCGGGTCAGTAAGATTACAGCGATACACCATTTGTATAGTTTTTCTTGTGTTTTAATACCAAAATAAAAGAAAAAAAAATATTTCTATGCATCGCCATATTAAGACCCCCATAACGTTCTTATTTTTATGTGTATGGAGCTGTGAGGACTTTTTTGTAGGACGATCTGTAATTTTTATTGATAGCATTTTGTAGTGTGTACAACTTTTTGAACACTTTTTATTCAATTTTTTGGGGGGGAGGTGAAGTGACCAAAAAATGCAAAATCTGCAATTTTGATGTTTTTTCCATTCCCATTTTTTACCATTTTTATATTTTAATAGTATGGGGGGTATGTATTTTTACTTTAATTTTGGGGGAAGGGAGTGATTTGAATTTTTATATTTTTTTAATTTTTAAAATATTTTTAAAAACTTTTCTATTCTTTTTACAGTTTTTTATAGTTCCCCCTGGGAACTTGAACAAGCAGCCATTAGATTGCTTCTTTCTCCCATGCATTAGCATTTCACTAATTTCACTATGTTTCTATAGAACCCTGCTACAGACCTGCTTCATAGGAACATAGATGTTGCCGGCTTGGATCATTCAGGAGGACTGAGGATGTTGAACACATCATCTGGCTCCCCACTAGGGGGAGCCGTTGCATGGCCGGGAACATGTACTTTTTGAGCTCCCAGATGCAGTGGTTATATTTGACCACAGTATCTGAGGGGTTAAATGTGTTTGATCAACATTATCAACATTATTGTTGATCACATACATTTGCCCAGACAGCTATGGCATCCAGCAGCTATGGTGCCTGCTGCGCTCGCGAGCATCTTTGAATACCTAACCCCTGATGTATATTTATGCTAGGCAGACGGGAGGGACTTAAAGGGGTTCTCCACTCCTTTACTATTGATAACCTACCCTCAGGATAGGCCACCAATATCTGTTCATCGGGAGTCCAACACAATGCCATCCCTTGCTAGTCAGCTGTTCTACAGTAGCTCTGGTGCAGGAATTTGTCACCAGAACTACCTGGAATTTGACACCAGAACTACACATCTCTATTGCTTGTGTAGTGGATGGAACTTGTAACTGCATCACTGTTCTGACTCACTGGACAGAGCTGTGTACTTCTGTGTTGACTTCTGGCACCAGAGCTACTGCAGAATAGCTAAGGCTACTTTCACACTAGCGTTTTTAAATTCCGGTATTGAGTTCCGTCATAGGGGCTCAATACCGGAAAAAAAAACGCTTCAGTTTTGATCCGTTTGGTGTGACACACCAGTAATCCGGATCTGTCCTCCATTGACTTGCAATGGGGGGTCATTCCGGATCCGGCTACAGAGAAACATACAGACATACATACATACATACAGAGACATACATACATACACATACATACTCACATACTCCAGCCAGGGACGCCGGCAGCATGTCTTCACGCGCCTCCTGCGCGCAGGTATGACGTTTCCCCACTGCGCCCAGCAGAGGGCGCTGTGGGGAATCGTCATCACTGCGCGCAGGAGGCGCGTGAAGACGTGCTGCCGGCGTCCCGGGCCGGAGTATGTAAGTATGTATGTGTTTGTGTGCATGTATGTTCTCTGCGCTGCTCCGGCTCCACACATGTATCAGCGGCAGTATGGATCCGTCGGCACCCTTTAGGTGCCGGATCCGTGCTGCCGCAGTGTGAAAGTAGCCTAACCGGGAAGGCGTTGTGTTGCACTCTCTATGATCTTTTAAAATCTTTCACCTACCACTCTAGGAACACCTCTTAGAGATGCTTATTGAAAAAAAAACAAGGTAAACCATGGTAAAAACCATGTATCATGATACTTTTTCTTTCTATTTTCTTCCCTCTTCTTTTTGCATTGGATGCTGGACATTTGCTGAAGCTGTGATTTTAAAAAATTTTCACTGCTGCTGTTGTAAAAATATGAGATGACGAGCAAAGATCTCTTCAGGGCAGTTATGTCTAGGGCTGCATGACATTCTTATTAAAACCCGTAACCTGTCAATCTACGGAAATCAGCGGTTCTCAACCTTTTCACTACCAAGTACCCTTTAGTTACAAAAAGTTCAAACCGAATATGTCCAAGAAAGTGAACAGAATCATTGCAAATAGATGTTAACAAAATAAGGCTATTCTCAAAACACTGTTGTAGGGTCTCTTCTACATCTCTAAAAACAGTTCCTTCAGATTTGACAGAAAGAATAGTGAAGCACTAATCAAAATAGGATATCACATTAGAACCTATGATGGGTGACTATTAATTTTTAAATTATATTCTGCGCTACCAAACATACATGAGAATAGAGCACTACATGACTCTTACAGCCAATGTGATCTCCTCTGGTATACAGTGCATGTTATCTTTCCTCATCTTCTCCATTGAGATCAGGCCTCCATGATGGCTTCTTTCAGCCATGTCTCATCTCTGCAGGGTTTGATATATAGACATTTTAGTTATCTAATTTTCCATCATCCTCCCCACCTTTGGAACACCCCATCCTGTCACCCAGAATACTGTGCCCATTGTGCTCCCCAATTTCATACTGCAGAAAAACATAGTCTCCTTGAAAATACTAGTGCCACACAGAAAGTAAATAATTCAATAATAATTCAATAATTATTTCCCAGCAAATAATGCCCCTGACAGTAATAGTGCCATAAACATAGTATCTCCCAAAAATAATTGTGCTAAGATGATACTGTCCCAGGGTGCACACATCAATAGTGCTCCCAAAAGTCCCACCAGTAATAATAATTCTTTCCCAGACAGCCCTTAAGAGTAACTGTGCCCCAACAGTACCCTCAATAGTAAAAATGTCCTGCCCTTGTGCCTTAGAAGTAATAATGCCCCCATAATAATAATGATGATATAGTAATGATGTGCTCCATAAGTAGTAATGCCTACTTATAGTGCCCCAGGTAGCACTTTTGACCCATAGTGCCCCAGTAGTAATAATTTCCCCCCAGAGTCACTAGTGGTATTAAAGCCCTCACAGTGTGCCAAAGTAGTAAATATGTCCCTTTTTAGTGCCCCCAGTAGTACTAATGCCCCTAAAGTGCCTTCAGTAGTAATGAATCCCACTATAGTGCCCCCAGTACTAATAAAGACCGCTATAGTATGCACCAGAAGAAATAATACCCACCTATAGTGCCCCACAGTAGTACTTATGCCCCCATAGTTCCCACAGTATTAGTAAAGCTAATGTTCCCTATAGCAGTCATGGTTAACCTCCGGCACTCCAGATGTGGTGAAACTATGACTCCCAGCATGCTCCATTCATTTCTGAGGAGTTCTGAGAACAGCCAAGCAAATGTGCATCTTGGGAGTTGTAGTTTTACCACAGCTGGAGTGCCGGAGGTTAACCATCACAGCCCTATAGTGACCAAGAATAGTAATGAAGCCTCCATAATGTAATTAAAAATGCCCCCCTATAGTGCCCCAATTGCTCACCCAGTTTATAATGACTCCACAGTGCCCCAATAGTGTTGCTTCAGTTATAATAATGACCCCCACAGTGCCCCAGTTATAATAATAATGACTTCCGTATAGTCCCCAGTAGTACTACCCCAGTTATAATAATGACTCCCTCGTTTATAGTGCCCAATAATGCTACCCCAAGGTGGCAAGGTGAAAATAACAAATGCAAATACTCACTTCCACATTGCTATCTAAGATGTGGAGAAGGACACAGGCTTCTTGTAGTCTGTGTCCTTAGCCGCTAGTAGCCTAGCTCAGGTGGTGTGATGATGATGTCATCACATTGCCTTCATCGGCATCTGTTAATTGTATCACTGTCCTGAGGATGATGATACAGTTGATTACTGAGAAGCCCTAGCAACAGCGATGAAACATTGCTGGCTGATGGGGCAGTCCCATGTACCCCATCACCCTGAGGTGGGTAACCCTTGAGGTTCGCATACTGCAGATTGAGATCCACTGATCTATACCATATTGCAGAACAAGCCATCAATTGCCTTTTGCATTTTGGAGACTCTATAATGTCAATGCCTAACACCCTTAACTTACCAATATTTAGTTACTAAAACCAATTCTTAGATGAGAAGATAAAATATAAAATAAAAGCTGCACTGACTCACAGTAGTAAACAATAGGCAGCTGCATATTAACGAAAAATGAAATAATACCTACAAGTTAGCTTACAAAACCAATCTGGTACTAATCTTAAAGTGTAATCTTCAGTCTTTTTTCTAATGAATTTCAGAAATATCCTCTGCCCTTTAATGTCTTCAGACTTGATGAAGGTTTGCTACCCAGCCACACTGGTTTATGCCGGACAATAGCTATCATTCCTGATCCCCTCATACTCATGTTTGCTCAGCTTGGCCAAGCAAGCTTGTGTTCCCAGTAGGAAGTTGGGGAGCAAGCCACTGTCAGCAGTTTATCTCACTGAGAACAAAAGCATCAGGCAGTGGAAATCCAACTTGCCTGATCCTTATCTCCCCCAAAGTACTTGTAATGTGTATGGCCTTATTTAGCTATAGTGGGTACAGAGGCAGTCACATCTGGACCGAGAAGCCTGAGAAGGCATAAAGACCAGTATTATAAAAAGCACATGGTAGTTGAGGGGCCCTGTTACAGATTTTTAGGGTCATTTAGCAAACAATCAGATTCCACCTTTTATCTTACAAGGGAGCTGTGAAAAAATGAAAGGTGGAATCTGAATGGTTGCTATGGGCAACTAAGCCAATTACTTTACACCAGTAACTACTGTACTGTACACCAGTACAACTACTTTACACCAGTTTGATAAATGACCACATTTATATTTAGCCCCAGGAACTGTAAATTACCCCTCTGCCCAACTGTACTTGACAACTTTATAATTATCAGCTGTCTTCTGTTTATTTAATCTGGTCATACTGAGAAACTACCTATGGTGAAGCAGAGACACAACTAAAGCATCTAATCACATATCATAAAATATGTCACTTATTGTCAAAATTAAAGAGTAACTAAACTTTTATAATAATTTTTAATATGTGGTCCCTAATCCCCTAAAAAAAAATTTCTAATATACTTTATTTATTAATTTTCTATTTTTTTAATATACTTTTACATCCCTAAAGCGCTCCGTTCACGGTGCGCTTAAAACCAGATCTCTGTATACCGCTAGTGATGAGCGAATCGAAGCGGCAATATTCGTGATTCACACGAATATTGCCCGCTTCGGCTCAGTTCGGCATCCCGAGGCAGCGCGGACTCGTGATTATTCGTGCGTCACTGCAAGTTTGAAATGCCTGGTTTTTTCAGCCAATCAGCATCAAAGAGAAGCCTGTGGGAACGCCTGCTGTGATGTAACAGCCCCTATACCTCCCCAGCAGTGATTGGCTGGCAGTGACATGTGACCTAAATTTATATAAGGTAGGGACCTGCAGCATCAGCCTCATTGTGCTTTGGGAAGGAGAAGAGACAGACAGTGTTAGCTAGTGTAGTGTGTGCAGCAAGCAGTTAGTTAGGAGTTAGGTTAGGAAGCCCCAACAGTCTTTTTAAAGACTATACTCTGAAGAACAGTATACAGTATATACTGTAAACCTGTATTCTGTGTAGGATAGGAAGCCCCAACATTCTTTTTAAAGACTAATTGATTCTGTGAAGAAAACTATACAGTATATGCTGTAAGCCTGTATTCTGTGCAGAGCTGTGCCTGGTACACCTTGTCCAGCCACATAGCTCAAACTATACATCTGTAAACAGATATATTCCTGTGCATGACTGTGCAGTGACTAGGGTATACATTTCATCAGCCTGCTATATACCTCACAGTCTATAGATACCGTATTGATCTGTAGATTCTAGTTTTATTTGCGCAAACTGCGTACAGTTTTTGTTGGATAGGTCTGAAAATAATTTTACCTGCATATCTATCTATGTTGTCCGTTGAATTTTACTGCTCTGTTATACACGGTGCAGTGAGTTGGGAAAAAAAATTCATCAGCCTGCTATATACCTCACAGTCTATAGATACCGTATTGATCTATAGATTCCAGTTTTATTTGCACAAACTGCGTACATCTTTTTTTGGATAGGTCTGAAAATAATTTTACCTGCATATCTATATTGTCTACTGAATTTCACTTATCTGTAATACACGGTGCAGTGAGTTGGGAAAAAAAAAATTTCATCAGCCTGCTATATACCTCACAGTCTATAGATACCGTAATGATCTGTAGATTCCAGTTTTATTTGCGCAAACTGCGTAAATTTTTTTTTTGGGATAGGTGTGAAAAATAATTTTACCTGCGTATCTATATTGTCAGTTGAATTTCACTGATCTGTAATACACGGTGCAGTGAGTTGGGAAAAAAATTTCATCAGCCTGCTATATACCTCACAGTCTATAGATACCGTATTGATCTGTAGATTCCAGTTTTATTTGCGCAAACTGCGTACATCTTTTTTTGGATAGGTCTGAAAATAATTTTACCTGCATATCATATCTATATTGTCTGTTGAATTTCACTGATCTGTGATACACGGTGCAGTGAGTTGGGAAAAAAAATTTCATCAGCCTGCTATATACCTCACAGTCTATAGATACCGTACTGACGAACCCCAACGCCAGACTGCGCAGCGAAGAGAACGAATAAATATCTCTGTGGTTATTTGTGCTAAATAAAAGTTAAATAAACACAAAAAAAAAAAAATGATCTGTTCCTGTGCCTGATCCACCCAAGTTGAATCTGTCCCATCATGAGAAAGTCCCCCCAAGGAGTCCCCACTGTAACTTGCTTCACTTTCAACTACCTCACCCCCCGACACCTGTGTCTCGCCATTGTCCACCACCTCCTCAGACAACACTGGTAAATCCCCACTGTCAGCACACTGAGACTGCAAAAGGTCTTGCGAATTGGGGCAGAGAATGTTCTGGGGTAGCACATCAGAGAAGGGGTGACTATGGGGTTCCAGGGAGTACGTGACCACATGCAATCTCCATCCAAAAAGTCATACTGAGGCTCACCACCATGCTTTACACTGCAATCTTATTGAAAGACAGACAATCAGGGGTTCACCGCTAGATTGTTAGGCAGCATTTTTAAGTGGGTCCCTGAAAATTGCCTTGGGGTCATCACCAGACTATTGGCCAGATTTAGAAAAAATGGTGCAATTAGGGAGCCTCAGAGGCATCATTACATGCTGCCCCTGGTGATTCCTATCCATTTCCAAGGTGTTTCCATCTTTTTCTGAGGTTTTCACATGTTGGGGCAAACTTGACTGTGCAGAACCTTTGGCCCCTGCAAAAATATTCGGGTCTCCCATAGACTTTAATGGGATTCGTGATTCGGCTCGAACCCACGAATCCCGCGGAAAATTCGGGCCGAATTCCGAATCCCCGAATATTTTAGGATTCGATCAACTCTATATACCGCTGACAGCTCCGTGGTGTACGGAGTACAGAGTACTCATTTTATAAATGGGCAGCAGCAGTCAGGGAGTACGGGCAGGAGCGCACATTTCTGCTCCTGCCCATGCCCCATGGAGGATTACTAACTCCCGGCATAGTACATGGGTACCCTGTACCCAAGTAATATGCCAGGATTAGCTGAGCGGAGCAGCCTCCTGCTTCTGCCTTCTCCGCTAAGCTAAGAGAACTGCATGACAGTCTTATAGGTGCGGAGGCTCCTTCTTCACTTTCTCCTGTGAATCTTCCATTGGAGGAGGCTTAATGTCGCACCTGAGGCAGATTTTCAGGGGCTGCAGAGGGTCACACACAACTCTCACATTGTATAGAAAAGAAAGAAAATAAAGATCAGCAAAACAATTCCCAAACATGAGAGAAAAGTGTCCAAACTTACCCAAACTGGTCCTGTGCTGCTCATCAGAGGCCCCTAATGGAGACTGAGGCTGGGGTCAGTGGCCACCTCCATTTATACCAACCGCCGATTATGACATCATATGTAAATGAGCCATGGCCCCCATTATGATGCCACAGGTGAGTCATCTACCAGGATTCTAATAATGACATCACAAACAGGGTCTCAACATGACAGCGGCCATTTTGAATGTAATGAGGTATAGACTACAGATAATGGGTTACCACTCTGTCCTTGCAGTACCCCAGAGGGTAAATGGTTTGTTCTTTAATCTAATGTTAATTAATGTTATGGTAAGTATTGTTTTGTCATGTATTGGACCCAGCATAGCCATGTATGGATGGCAAAGCCAAGGGTTAATAATCCTGGCTCAGTCCTTGTAGGAGATTGGGTGGGTAACTAGGATCCCCAGCTCAATTAGGGGGTGATTAGTGAGAGTTCAGGAGGAAAAATGTGTGCCTGATGCTCCCTCCTCTTAGGCCCAAGAAAGCTACTGAGAGTAACAGATCTCTGCAAGATCCACAGAAAGAGGGAAAGAGAAATGGAGAATTTAAAGTCTGCATGGCCAAGCACAGGAGTTAGCAAGGTAATCTGTGCTTACAGCCATTTAGACTTTGCTGCACCGAGGGACACTGTTAAGACATCCTGGACACACCCTGGCCATACAGGCCTTCAAAACCCTGTTTCCTGCAATGGGCATTACAGCCATTACTGCCAAGGTACTGTTTTCAGCCATAGATTCCAGAGAGAGAGACTTTAGCAAGAAAGTGTATAAAGAGGATCATAACTGCTATCCTTGCCTAAATGCACACAACACTATCTGGGAGACAATTGCACTGTGTACAGTTGGAACTGGGTTTTGCTATAGTGAGATGTACTACAATTCCCATTTTGCTGTACAGTAAAGACAGACATTTATTTTTCTACCTCTGGTCTATTTTTCTGACCCCTACACCATACACAGGACATTGCACTCAACATACCCTGCCTTTAACCCATCCAGACACCTAACATCTCGGGAATAGGTTTGCCGACATTATACTGTGTCTTTTAGTGCCCCTCAGTATTT
>ONZH01020582.1:0-49211 GCA_900303285.1 Rhinella marina | reverse complement strand
GGGTATTTACACCAGGTATGTGAGATAATTTAGCAAGAGAACGCACAGTACAGTGGCCTATTAAAAGGCCTAGATATTGTATATTTCAAAGTACACAGCCGTGTAGTAACTGAACAGACGGTGGGTATTTACACCAGGTATGTGAGATAATTTAGCAAGAGAACGCACAGTACAGTGGCCTATTAAAATGGCCTAGATATTGTATATTTCAAAGTACACAGCCGTGTAGTAACTGAACAGACGGTGGGTATTTACACCAGGTATGTGAGATAATTTAACAAGAGAACGCACAGTACAGTGGCCTATTAAAATGGCCTAGATATTGTATATTTCAAAGTACACAGCCGTGTAGTAACTGAACAGACGGTGGGTATTTACACCAGGTATGTGAGATAATTTAGCAAGAGAACGCACAGTACAGTGGCCTATTAAAATGGCCTAGATATTGTATATTTCAAAGTACACAGCCGTGTAGTAACTGAACAGACGGTGGGTATTTACACCAGGTATGTGAGATAATTTAACAAGAGAACGCACAGTACAGTGGCCTATTAAATGGCCTAGATATTGTATATTTCAAAGTACACAGCCGTGTAGTAACTGAACAGACGGTGGGTATTTACACCAGGTATGTGAGATAATTTAAGCAAGAGAACGCACAGTACAGTGGCCTATTAAAATGGCCTAGATATTGTATATTTCAAAGTACACAGCCGTGTAGTAACTGAACAGACGGTGGGTATTTACACCAGGTATGTGAGATAATTTAACAAGAGAACGCACAGTACAGTGGCCTATTAAAATGGCCTAGATATTGTATATTTCAAAGTACACAGCCGTGTAGTAACTGAACAGACGGTGGGTATTTACACCAGGTATGTGAGATAATTTAACAAAGAGAACGCACAGTACAGTGGCCTATTAAAATGGCCTAGATATTGTATATTTCAAAGTACACAGCCGTGTAGTAACTGAACAGACGGTGGGTATTTACACCAGGTATGTGAGATAATTTAGCAAGAGAACGCACAGTACAGTGGCCTATTAAAATGGCCTAGATATTGTATATTTCAAAGTACACAGCCGTGTAGTAACTGAACAGACGGTGGGTATTTACACCAGGTATGTGAGATAATTTAGCAAGAGAACGCACAGTACAGTGGCCTATTAAAATGGCCTAGATATTGTATATTTCAAAGTACACAGCCGTGTAGTAACTGAACAGACGGTGGGTATTTACACCAGGTATGTGAGATAATTTAAGCAAGAGAACGCACAGTACAGTGGCCTATTAAAATGGCCTAGATATTGTATATTTCAAAGTACACAGCCGTGTAGTAACTGAACAGACGGTGGGTATTTACACCAGGTATGTGAGATAATTTAAGCAAGAGAACGCACAGTACAGTGGCCTATTAAAATGGCCTAGATATTGTATATTTCAAAGTACACAGCCGTGTAGTAACTGAACAGACGGTGGGTATTTACAACCAGGTAATGTGAGATAATTTAACAAGAGAACGCACAGTACAGTGCCCTATTAAAATGCCTAGATATTGTATATTTCAAAGTACACAGCCGTGTAGTAACAGAAACAGACGGTGGGTATTTACACCAGGTATGTGAGATAATTTAAACAAGAGAACGCACAGTACAGTGGCCTATTAAAATGCCTTAGATATTGTATATTTCAAAGTACACAGCCGTGTAGTAACTGAACAGACCGGTGGGTATTTACACCAGGTATGTGAGATAATTTAATAAGAGAACGCACAGTACAGTGGCCTATTAAAATGCCCTAGATATTGTATATTTCAAAGTACACAGCCGTGTAGTACAGAACAGACGGTGGGTATTTACACCAGGTATGTGAGATAATTTAGCAAGAGAACGCACAGTACAGTGGCCTATTAAAATGCCTAGATATTGTATATTTCAAAGTACACAGCCGTGTAGTAACTGAACAGACGGTGGGTATTACACCAGGTATGTGAGATAATTTAACAAGAAAACGCACAGTACAGTGGCCTATTAAATGGCCTAGATATTGTATATTTCAAAGTACACAGCCGTGTAGTAACTGAACAGACGGTGGGTATTTACACCAGGTATGTGAGATAATTTAACAAGAGAACGCACAGTACAGTGGCCTATTAAATGGCCTAGATATTGTATATTTCAAAAGTAACACAGCCGTGTAGTAACTAAGCAGACGGTGGGTATTTACACCAGGTATGTGAGATAATTTAACAAGAGAACGCACAGTACAGTGGCCTATTAAATGGCCTAGATATTGTATATTTCAAAGTACACAGCCGTTGTAGTAACTGAAGCAGACGGTGGGTATTTACACCAGGTATGTGAGATAATTTAACAAAGAAAACGCACAGTACAGTGGCCTATTAAATGGCCTAGATATGTATATTTCAAAGTACACAGCCGTGTAGTAACTGAACAGACGGTGGGGTATTTACACCAGGTATGTGAGATAATTTAACAAGAAAACGCACAGTACAGTGGCCTATTAAATGGCCTAGATATTGTATATTTCAAAGTACACAGCCGTGTAGTAACAGAACAGACGGTGGGTATTTACACCAGGTATGTGAGATAATTAACAAGAGAACGCACAGTACAGTGGCCTATTAAAATGCCTAGATATTGTATATTTCAAAGTACACAGCCGTGTAGTAACTGAACAGACGGTGGGTATTTACACCAGGTATGTGAGATAATTTAACAGAGGAACGCACAGTACAGTGGCCTATTAAAAATGCCTAGATATTGTATATTTCAAGGTACACAGCCGTGTACTAACTGAACAGACGGTGGGTATTTACACCTGGTATACAAAAAGGGTATTGCAGGCACACAGAACCCAGAACACTAGAGCCAAATAAACTGTATTTAAAAAAATAAAATAAAATTCACAGCCGTATACTGCCAGATCAGATGGTGCATATACACACTAGTTATATAACAGGGTTGTTTCAGCCTAAAAGAACGCTGAACAGTAGTGCCAAATATAGTTTGGTATGTAGCAGAGCACCTAATACACCACTAATGCCTCTCTCTGTCCCTACTCCAGCAGCTATCCCTGAATACAGCAGCCGTTCTCTGTAAAGTCTATATTGTAGTAAAGCTATCACTGAAGTCCACTGTAGTAGCCCTGATAAGGGCTTTTAATCACGCTCCTGCCTGTCCAACAGCTAAAACCTATCTGTCCCTTCTCCAGCCTCTGTCCCTGACTAAGTTCACGCAGCATATGCGTACGAGCAGGAAGAGCTGAGTTTTTAATATTCGAGGTCACATGGTTTTTCCAGCCAATCCATGTAGACGCTGTTTTCGCGCTGCCAGCGTGCTCAGCGTGCCTGTCATACCCCCCCTGCATGTTGATTGGTGGAAAAAGAGCGCCAGGGAAGGTGGGAGGGGAAACGAATTCTAAGTGCGCCATCGCCGTTATACTCGATTGAAATCGAGTATGCCGAATATCGTAGTATTCGATCGAATACCGGCTCGATCGAACACTACTCGCTCATCTCTATTAATAGCCTGAAAAAATCTCATACACTGCAGTAGTATTCTATTGCAGTGTATTGTACACGTGATCAGAAGATCGCATATTCAAGTCCCTTAAGAGGACTAAAAATTATAGTAAAAAAATATATTGAAAAAAGCCCACAAAAATAATTCTAAGCACCTCCCCTCTTTCCAATTTTATAGCAAAAAATAAATAAAAAGCAAACATAATAGGTATCGCCACATCTGAAAATGTCCAAAGATCTTTAAAAACACACTGCACTGTGAGATTTCTTTTTTCAACTAAAACATGGTCCACAAATTTTCTCTTTTTGCTGCCTAATTCCCCTTTTTCTCTGTCTCTCCTGCAAGGCATGGGGGCTTAGCTGCTAAGGACCCATGGTAGAACTGTGGAGTAAGGTAGCAGAAATGACCAGTTTGAAAAGAGTAGTAGACAAACAGGGTCAGAACCAGGAGTGAGGGATTGGATCAAACAGCAGACGAGGGGTTAATCCAGGAGCGTAGCTAAAGGCTCATGGGCCCTGGGGCAAGAGTTCAGCGTGGGTCATCCCCCCCCCTTCCCTCAGCGCTGGTGCACCTAGCTTTTCTGCTGGCCAAGTCAAAAATTGAACCCCCCATGCCAAATTCTCACCCTAACCCTTTCCCTCCTAACATTACGTATATCACTACAGAACGTACAGGGTAAGGCTACATTCACACGACAATTGCTCTTGCGGCCTCCAATCCGCATATTTTGCGGCTCAGATGCGGACCCATTCACTTCAATAGGTTAGCAAAAAATGCGGACAGCACACAGTGTGTTTTCCGCATCCGTGTGTCTGTTCCGTAGCCCCCCCCCCCCCGTTTTGGGGACAAGGATAGGCATTGTTACAGAAGATGCCATATGGAACATCATCCGTTTTTTTGCGGATCCGCAATTTGCAGAACGCAAAACACAACATTCGTGTGAATGTAGCCTAATAAAGCACCCCATACCTCTTACATCCAGTGACGTCTCCTCTGATGTAGATGTTCTCTTTCCTCATCTTCTCCTTTCAGACCAGATGCCATTGTTCAGGCATTTCTCATCTCTGCAGTTTGACAGAAAAGAAATCTTAGTTTACTAGTTTTCCATCATCCTCCCGTCATCTGGACAAATCATCCTACCACCCCCAGTACTGTGCCACTGGTACCACACAGATAGTGCCCTTCAATAATTATTGACACACAGTGTCCTAAAATAACTGCACCCAGCAAATAGTGTCCCTGACAATAATAGTGTAAACATAACGTCCCACAGAAATAACAGTGCTATGCTGATACTGTGCCAGGGTGCCCCCTCAGTAATAGTGCTCCCCAAAGTCCCAACTAATAATTCTCTGCCAGAGTGCACGTGTTAGTAATAGTGCCCCCAACAGTACTAATGTCCCCACTGTGCCCCAGAAGTAATAATGCTTCCATAGTGCCCATACTAGTAATCATGTTTCCCAGAGAACCCCAGAAGTAATGATTCTCCTTATAATGTGACAGTACAAAAATGCCCCTTCATGTGTGCCAGTGCAAAGAAACTCTTTTAATGCCCCCAGATGAGCTAATGTCCCCATAGTGCCCCCATAATGTGCCAGTATAAAATACCCCTAAATAGTGCCCCCCGTAGATGCCCCCATAGTACCCGCCATAATGTCTCCCAGTATAAAATCCCTTCTTTGTGGCCTCAGTAAATGTCCCCATAGTGCCCCCCAATAATGTGCCAGTAAGAAGAGCCCCCATAGTGCCCCAATAATGTGTCAGTAAGAAGTGCCCCCAATAATGTGCCAGTAAGAAGAGCCCCCATAGTGCCCCAATAATGTGTCAATAAGAAGTGCCCCCAATAATGTGCCAGTAAAAAGTGTCCCACCTCCATAGATGCCCCCCAAATCATGTGCCAATAAGAAATGCCCCAAGTGCCCCCATGTGCCAGTAAGAAATGCCCCCAGTGCCCCTATGTGCCAGTAAGTAATGCCCCCAGTGCCCCCATGTGCCAGGAAATGCCCCCATGTGCCAAGAAATGCCCCCAGTGCCCCCATGTGCCAAGAAATGCCCCCAGTGCTCCCATGTGCCAATAAAAAATGCCCTCAGTGCCTCCATTAAGAAGAGCTCCGGTCCGTTTGCATCATACAAAAAAAAACAAAACACTTATACTTACCTCCATTAGCGATGCGATGCAGGCCTCTTCCAGCCTGTGTCCCGCGCTGTATGCCTGCAGCCTATCAGATGAATGGGGAAGGGAGACGCCTCTCCCTCCCCTGCCCTGAAGCACAGGTATCTGTGTCGGCGTCCTCAGGACACAGATGAATATGGAGATGAGCGCTTCCACAATGCTGCGACCCCTATAGCTACGCCACTGGGTTAATCCATAAACTAGCCACTGTCCAAATACAAAGATAATCAGTAGAAACCAATTTAGTGGATAAGGGGTGAATCCAGAAAATAAGCCACAGTCGGTACATAGCTCATTAATGAGCAGGTGTGGAGTACAGGTACAAAGTACAGGAGTACAAACAGAGCAAGAACAAATATGGCTGGTGATTGTGTATATTTGTCCTGTTTGTGCTTTGTGCCTGGACATAGCAAACTTAAATAGTCACTTACTTTCAAACAACTTTGCATAAATCAATAGTACATGTAACACATCAGAGAAAAATGCCTTGTTCTAGAGTTATTAGCTGTTTCTTTCCCTATACAATTCTATGGAGAGGGAAGGGGTGAGGACTAAGAACACTAAGAAGACACACTAGACAGGCAGAGCAAGAGAGATTGCACAGCTAAACAGACAGTTACTGTCTCAGTCCAAATGTTTTGTTCACATCCATACAGGTCAAAACTTCTCTTTAAAGGGAATCTGTCAGCTCTGAAACACCCTCCAAACTAGAGTAAGCAGTGTATAGTGTAAGTGACATAGAGTCTGGTTATGTAATTTTTATCTTCATACTCACTTGCATTCTGACTCTGTGCTCTGACAAACCAGCAGTAAAATGCACTCAGTGGACTCCGGTGCTCACTCACATAATGGAGAGGACTCAAAGAAGAGTCCTCTCAATGTACTTTACTGCCGGTTTGTGGGAGCACAGCGTCAGAATGGAAGTGAGTATGAAGATAAAACTTACATAATCGGATTCAGCACCACTTACACTGTACATCTCTTACTCTATTTCAGGGGGTGTTTCGGAGCTGACAGGAAAAAAATAGAATATGTAAAAGACAAATAAAAGCAGCCAAACTAGAGACCGAGAGATTAATCGCCAAAGAGAGTAAAACTAACCCTAAAATGTTCTTCAATTATATAAATACTAAAAAGTATAAACCTGAAGGTCTCGGCCCCTTACAGAGTAATGAGGGGGCAGTTGCAGAGAGCGATGAGGAGAAAGCGAAGCTACTAAATAACTTTTTCTCCACTGTATTCACTGAGGAAAATAAACTGTGAGATGAAATGCAGAGTATAAAAGTAAATTCCCCTTTAAAAGTTTCCTCTCTGACCCAGGAAGAGGTACAGCAACGTCTTAAAAATATTAAAATAGACAAATCACCAGGACCGGATGGCATACACCCCCGTATCCTAAGAAAATTAAGTAATGTCATCGACAGACCCTTATTTCTGATATTTAAGGACTCTATACTGACGGGGAGTGTTCCACGGGATTGGCGCATAGCAAATGTGGTGCCAATATTCAAAAAGGGTCCAAAAACAGAGCCCGGAAACTATAGGCCGGTAAGTTTAACTTCTGTTGTGGGTAAACTGTTTGAAGGTTTTCTGAGAGATGCTATCTTGGAGTACCTCAATGAAAATAAGCAAATAACTCCGTATCAGCATGGCTTCATGAGGGATCGGTCATGTCAAACCAATTTAATCAGTTTCTATGAGGAGGTAAGTTCTAGACTTGACCGCTGCGACTCAATGGATGTCGTATATTTGGACTTCTCCAAAGCGTTTGACACGGTACCACATAAAAGGTTAGTATACAAAATGAGAATGCTTGGCCTGGGAGAAAATGTCTGTATGTGGGTAAGTAACTGGCTCAGTGATAGAAAACAGAGGGTGGTTATTAACGGTAGATACTCAGATTGGGTCACTGTAACTAGTGGGGTACCACAGGGGTCTGTATTGGGTCCTATTCTCTTCAATATATTTATTAATGATATTGTAGAAGGTTTGCATAGTAAAAAATCAATTTTTGCAGATGACACTAAACTGTGTAAAGTAATTAGCACAGAGGAGGACAGTGTACTGCTACAGCAGGATCTGGATAGACTGGAGGCTTGGTCAGAAAAGTGGCAGATGAGGTTTAACACTGACAAATGTAAGGTTATGTATATGGGAAGGAATAATGCAAGTCACCAGTACATACTAAATGGTAAAGCACTGGGTAACTCTGACATGGAAAAGGACCTAGGAATTTTAGTGAACAGCAAACTAAGCTGTAGAAGCCAGCGCCAGACAGCTGCTGCCAAGGCCAATAAGATAATGGGTTGCATCAAAAGGGGCATAGATGCCCGTGATGAGAACATAGTCCTGCCACTTTACAAATCACTAGTCAGACCACACATGGAGTACTGTGTACAGTTCTGGGCTCCTGTGAACAAGGCAGACATAGCAGAGCTGGAGAGGGTTCAGAGGAGGGCAACTAAAGTAATAACTGGAATGGGTGGACTACAGTACCCAGAAAGATTGTCAAAATTAGGGTTATTCCCTTTAGAAAAACGACGACTGAGGGGAGATCTAATAACTATGTATAAATATATCAGGGGTCAGTACAGAGATCTCTCCCATCATCTATTTATCCCGAGGACTGTGACTGTGACGAGGGGACATCCTCTGCGTCTGGAGGAAAGAAGGTTTGTACATAAACATAGAAGAGGATTCTTTACGGTAAGAGCAGTGAGACTATGGAACTCTCTGCCTGAGGAGGTGGTGATGGTAAGTTCACTAAAAGAGTTCAAGAAGGACCTGGATGTATTTCTGGAGGGTATTACAGGTTATAGTTACTAGAGAGGGGTCGTTGATCCAGGGAGTTATTCTGATTGCCTGATTGGAGTCGGGAAGGAATTTTTCCCCCTAAGGTGAGGAAAATTGGCTTCTACCTCACAGGGGTTTTTTTTGCCTTCCTCTGGATCAACTTGTAGGAAAACAGGCTGAACTGGATGGACAGATGTCTTTTTTCGGCCTTACAAACTATGTTACTATGTTACTATGTTACTATGTTACAGGTTCCCTTTAATGTCTTCCATGATCTTAGGGCTGCGCCTAAGTGACCATGAGAAAGTTATGAAGCAAATTCTTCTCTACTTTTTGTGTGCAGTGGATGGTAGCTAGTCTCCAGCCACCATATCAGGGAGAAATGTGAACTAAAGAAAAGTAAAGAAAACTGCTAAAAAATGCCAGATACAAGTCAAATAATGGCCAAAAGTAGTGTTATTCCTTATTTAGACACACTGTACTACTGATCAATGCAGAGTCTGTTGAAAGGTAAGGTACAGATTAAATCCCCCACCTAGCTCTGCAGTTGAATGCTGAGCCAGGAACTTGATTAGCTCAGCTTCCAGCCTCACTGTGTTACGAACCAGTGGGTGTGAACCCACTGTGCCACGTGTCCTACCTCCTCTAAGGGCGTTGTCTAGTTGAACCCCTCATACTTCACAGTACCCCTGATGGTGGGGATAGACTTTCCCGAGGGGAACACCAGGTTGCTACCTCTTGAGGAAGATTGGAAAACGAGGCAGCTGGTCCAGACTGACCAGGAGTTACCAGAGCAAGTTAACAGAGGTACAGATGTAGCCAGCAGGCCAAGTCCTAACCAGGAGCAACAGTGTAGGACCAAAGGATGAGGCAGAGGTGGTCAAACAAGCAATAAGTCAGGGCAGGAGGCACAGGTACAGGTCAGGCAATCCAGGTTGGCAATAGGAGAGTAGAGGCAAGCAGGCAAAGATCAAGCAAGTAGCAGAATCCAGAAACACACGAGTGGGTCAGGTAAACAGGAACACAAGTAGAGATAAGGACCTTGATGCTCAGGCTCCTGGGAAGGGGGCTGAGCCACTTATATACAGTATGTGCAGGAGGGTTCGGATTGGTCAGGAAAGTGACATGAGCTAACTCATAAATCACAGGAAGTGACACGCGCCAACCCTTAAGGAAGTGCTACAGGGAACAAGCTGGAAGAAAGCTGCGCTCAGGGCTGGAAGGAAACTGTGGAGTGGATTTCAGGACAGACAATGCCTGCAAGCACAGAGCCCAGGAATGGGGAAACACCAGCAGCAGATCACCGCTGAACACGGAGCCTGGAACCACGACGCTAGGCAGGGGAACATTGGTGGACAGCAGCCGCTGTTACACACTGATAGATCAACCAGCTGGGGCTTCACTGGTCAGCTTGGCAACACTTCCAGAACACCAATGCGCAGACCTTTGGCTGGATAAACTCCTGACAGTGCAGCTGTATATTATTCAACCTGAACGATTTTGTTTGTAGCTCAGCTTCTATGTTTCTTTGACTATTTGAAGCAGATAATTGAAGGTTTTACTCCCTGTGCATTGATTGGTGTTCAAATAACCCTAAGAGGTTCATTTTGAGCTAATTTCTCCTATACCCATCTACCAGTTTAATGATCAATAAGGAACCATTGCTGTTCGAATAACTGGAGTTCAAGCCCATGGTCGCCAACAACATCAACAACAATCTCTCACTGGAGCCTACTGCTCCTCACCCCTCTCCTCTTGTCTCTCAAGATGGACTTACAGGGAATCTGTCACCACTAAACTCCATAGTAATCCATATAAATTGCCAGATGTCCGCTTGTCTGTTGATTGAAATGCTGTTTCCCCCATCCCAACTGGTGGTCGCCTTCCACAGAAATGTATGCTTTGGTATAATCAAACTACCCACTTTGTACACATTGGACCTCCTTGCACCAAAAGGTTCATTCCCGTTCATTGAATGCCATACCAGGTAGCAGACATATAATCTCACCAGGTTCTGTGTTGTTGCACATGCACAGAATGTTCAGGAATTGGTGCATGCATGGTGCTTGCCAGGGCTGCATAGTATAGCTGATATCCGCCATGGCAAGCATCAGCGATCTGTTTGTGCACTGATTGCCAAAGCGTTGTTGCATGTGCAACAACACAGGGCAATGTGCAAAGTAGGTGTGTGGTGACAGACTCCCTTTAACAGAGAATATTAGTTTAGGAGGGGGTAAGGGGAAAAAGAAGCATTTTTTAATAAGATATATTACAAAGTTTCTCATATTCACCTGTACTATTGATTTATACAAAGTTTATTCAAAGGACATTGAACATTTAGGGGTGTTTTGAATTATTTGGTAAGTCTCCTTTAAGATTATTTCCTAGCATATTGCAGATATGTCAGCGTAAAATACAGCAGGGTAGAGAAAATATTGGTTCTATATAAATAAAGCATGATATATTTGTTCTATATAATCAGGCAGAATGTAATTTTAGAAACACTTGAACTGTGAAATCCAGGTTGCTACATATGACATAGCAGAATCTAGTTTGCAAGTGGTGACAACTATGTGCTTGGCTGACAGGATGCAATGACCCATTGCATTGCTTTTCTACTGTGGTGACTTATACATGTACATGTAATAACCTCTATAGCCCGCACGCAGCTGCTGGGCTACAAGGGTCATCCACTAGTTAAAAGGATAAGAACATGGCTGCTATGTCATGATATCATTGTCATTTTGTCTGACCTGTAGACCTTTATATCACTGAATTCCAAATTAATTTTCCTTATCTTTCTTTTTTCACATTTTGCAGTAGAATCTATTACACCAGCGAAAACAGAAAAGGCAATGTTAAAACCATGAAGATAAAATTCAATAAGAAACTGCAGTATCGTACTGAATCAAAATATAAGAAAATAATTTGTTTGTCCCCAATCCCCCAGAATTCAAGGCACAGAAAATAAAAAAGAAGAATTTAAAGGGGTTATCCCATGATTAATGTAAAAAATGAAAATAAGACTTCATATAGTACATGACAATCTCTTTCTAACAATTCAAACCTAAAACCAGCCCTGTACCTCACATGTATCCCGAGATCTCCCCATTAATTGCTCTGCTAGATTTATATCAAGCTGGAAGCTCAAGGCGAGTGTCTTTCATGCTGCAGCTCAGGAGGTGTGTCTCAGCTCTCCCTATCACAGCTCAGGGGGTGTGTCTCAGTTCTTCCTATCACAGCTCAGGAGGCAGTTGAAGAATGAAACTGAGCACGTGATTAGGGATGAGCGAACCTGTGGAAGTTCAGGTTCGTCCAAAATTCAGGTCAAAGTTCGGGTTCGGGACCCAAACTTGACCCCAAACCCCACTGAAGTCAATGGGGACCCAAACTTTGCTTTATTATTATAGCATGGTTATATTGGAAAATAATATAATTCTTAAAACAGAATGCAAAACAATATGGCCATTTAGGGGTTAAAAAAACCTCACCTCATCCACTTGATCGCACTGCAGCAGCTTCTTCTATCTTCACTAAACAAGACCTGCCAAAGGACCTGCAAGATACATGATGACGTCATAACCGTCATAACATAACCATGTTATAACGGAAAAAAATAAAATCACACAAACACTGAATCCGAACTTCAGTGAAAAAGTCTGGGTTTGGGTCCGGGTACCCGAACTTGCAAAGTCCGGTACGAACCCAAACTTTGCCGTTTGGGTTTGCTCATCCCTAGATTTGATTTGTTTTAGTAAGAAACCCCTGAAATTGTGTAATTGTTCACTAATTTTTATTTACTGCATTAATTAATTACTTAGAAGGGTTTGCTGGTCCAAAATGATGATGTCCTATATCAGATTGGCAGGTGTCTGGCTTGTGACCCTCTTAACACTCAAATGTTTGAAGGGACCATAGCGTTTGTTTTTGTTAGACCACCACCAATCTGATACTGATGGCCTATTGGATGCCCACTTGATGGCCTTTCCTATAAGAAGGGTCATGAATCTACTGAACCCAGAAACCCCTTTAAAGTGTAAATGCCTTTTCCAAAGTTTTAAATGGTGAGATTCCAGTTGTCGAGACCTCACAGATCAGTGAAGCTAAAGAGAAGAAACATTCAGCTAAGTACTCTCGAACTGTGATCAACTCCTTGGAGAAGTGGGGGTTAGTAATGTACAGACTCATAGATTTTCTATAAGCCCCTACACCACCCTGCTCAGCTCTCCGAGGAGAGCCAAACAGAACCAATCACAGCCGAAGGGACACAATGCTCTGCTTCTTCGTTGTAGTGACTGGTGGAGGTCTTAGTACATGGACCCCCACTGATGAAAACTTCTGTGTCACTATAAGATGTCTGAAGTTTTACACTTTGGAGGGGTTGTCTAATTAGGATCCTGCCCCTACCTACCAGACATTACCCTGGCAATGGCCACTGATGGGGAAATGTACTGTAGTATTACACAGCAGTTTTTTTCTGATGAAAAACCACCAGCCTATGTGTAGTGACACAGAAGTCTTTTTAATGTTTTCTTAGCAGTTTTGCCATTTGTTTTAATTGTTTAATTGTAGTTGGGGAGAATGGGGGAGCAGAGGTAGTTATTGCATGGGGCCCCTTTGCCGCATAAGGAGATGCCGGTATTGTGAAAACCACATGCTATTGAGGGCATTATTATTTAGATATAGGCCCGTGAGCTTTAAATACGCCTCTGCTCTAAAACATAATGGTGACCTGGAATGGGCCTTGCGTAGTTTCTGGCATCACTCAAAAGGGTTGAATGAGTGATTAACGTTTGATGAATTAGGACACCACTGCCTGGTAATCTTTCTGGGATATTTAAAAAAAAATGAAAGTGATAAATGAAGAAAAATTGAAAGTGATACGAGGGGCTGCTGAGGAATGTTAACAATGATAACTGCTTCATATCCCCTTGTGAATGCCTCTCGCTGACAATTTTTTTCTGGCTGTGTGAAGTTTTTCATGCTTTTTCTAACTTGTAAAACAGGTGGTCTCTTATGTAATAGTATTTATCAGACAACAGCTGCCTGCCAGCAATTATCATGTACTTTTAAGATATCAGTTGTGTTTGCAAATATTGAGTGATAATATGTTGTGGCTGAAGACAACGTAACCGATCATGGAATAGTTACAGAGGTATTTCCATCCTCTTTATAAATCAAGTTAGTTAAAGGGTTGTCTCACTTCAGCAAATAGCATTTATCATGTAGAGAAAGTTAATACAAGGCACTTACTAATGTATTGATATTATCCATATTGCTTCCTTTCCTAGCTGGATTAATTTTTGCACCACATCATACACTGCTCGTATCCAGGGGTTATGACAACCCTGCAATCCTTCAGTGGTGGTCGTGCTTGCACACTATAAGAAAAAGCACCAGCCTATGTGTAGTCCCGTAGTCCTGGCCCCCAGAGAGGCTGAAGCTTTTCCCTATAGTATGCAAGCACGACAGGGGTGCCCCTAGCCTTTCTGCTGCCTGAGGCGAAAACTAAAATGGCGCCCCCCCATGCCTATTTCTTAACCTAGCCCCTTTGCCACAATGAAAGAGCTCATTGCCCATTGCCCTTCCACTACCCAAAATTTAATTGGGTTCCCCTATTAAAAAATAGTATGAAAGACAAGTAGCCCACTATATATACCTCACACATAAATATATACCAGCGCAAGGGATGAACAGTTGCTGTTCCTTAAAAGGTTTTTCCTGGAGTTAACTACTGATGACCTATCCTCAGGATAGCTGCGGGCCAACACCCGGGACCCCCGCCGATCAGCTGTTTGAGAAGGCACCAGCTCTCCTGTGAGCACTGTACCTTCTCCCTGCTCACCAAGCACAGAGCCATACACTGTACAGCGGCTGTGCTTGGTATCGTGCTCAGTCACTTTCACTTGAATGGGGCTGAGCGGCTCCTAGGCCACGGCGCTCATGGGAGCTCCGGTGCCTTCTCAAACACCTGATCGGCAGGGGTCCCGGGTGTCAGACCCCCACCGATCAGATACTGATGATCTATCCTGAGGATAGGTAATCAGCAGTACAATCACAGAAAACCCCTTTAAGTAGAGCCTCAGCGTTTGCACAGCTACTCAGTGCAGCTGTGCAGGTGCAAGACTGTCAGAGCCACGCAAGATGTTCATAAGTAAGCTTGACATTATATACAATATATACGCACATTATATACAGTATATATTATAAATAGTGTTGAGAGAATTGTGTTTTAAGTTCGGCATCCAAGGTTCAGGTTATCAGAGAATCCCGCTATGGATTCCGCTACCATGGACCATAATGGAATTCTATGACGTTATGCACTATGGCCATAGACTTCTATTATGACAGATTGCAGTACGGGATGCCTCTATTAGTCTTCCATGGTGCATGGCGTCATAGAATTGTGTTATGGTTTGGGTTCCGATAGCCCGAACCTTGGACGCCAAACTTATAACACACATTCACTCAACACTAATTATAAACTCTGCCATAGATATTACACATACACACACGACAGATATATGCACATACATTCACACACATAACACACAGATTACACTTACCATTCCTGCAGACGGCTGGACATCCCTGGTAATCAGCTATAGCAGCCTTGGGGGGTCCACAGGACACTGTCTGCAGACCCTCCCCTCCCCCTCTGTCCGACTACTAGCAGTGAGATGCAGGCTCTGTGTGAACAGGAGTGAGGCCACATGGGGGGGTCTTATCAAACCCCAATCTTGTGTAAGCCACTCTGGCTATGTTGAAAGGACTAGGCTGGTGGGCAGTTACTACTTACATGGAGATGTGGGAAGGGATGGGGGGAAGTTACTACTTACATGGCAAGGGGGGGGGCAGTTACTACTTACATGGGGATGTGGGAAGGGGTGGTGGGCAGTTACTACTTACATGGAGATGTGAGAAGGGATGGGGGCAGTTACACTTATATGGGGATGTGGGAAGGGATGGGGGCAGTTACTACTTACATGGGGATGAGGGAAGGGGTGGGGGGCAGTTACTACTTACATGGGGATGTGGGAAGGGATGGGTGGCAGTAACTACTTACATGGAGATGTGGGAAGGGATGGGGGCAGTTACTACTTACATGGGGATGTGGGAAGGGATGGGGCAGTTACCACTCACATGGGAATGTGGGAAGGAGTGGGGGGCAGTTACACTTACAGCCAGCAGCAGCCATCTCACTGTTGCACACTGAACATGAGGATACTGGTGGGCGGGGCCTCTGCTATCAGCAGAAGAACAGGCTGAAGAAGATCGCAGCAAAAAGGAGTGAGTGGGGGTTGGGCTCTGTTCTAGCCCCACTTGTTAGAAGAGGAGTCAATATACAGATACCAGCTAGTTCCTGCTTTCTGTCCTCCTCCTGCACACCACTGCTGATAGAGTCTGCGCTGTGCAGGAGGGAAGAGAGCAGGAACTAGGAAGCCTGCCCTGCCTCCTGTGGAGCGTGGAGGCAGGGACAGCACAGCCACAGATGGGGAACTGAATAGGCAGTTCAGGACAGGTGCCGCCCGCCTCGCTCCTCAGAGCAGCGGACATACTAGGCAGGCAACATGATTGCATCAGTGAGTGACAGAGCGGCAGTGCAGGCGTGCTGCACACTAGTACAGTACTGAACGCCACAGCCACTGCTGTGAAGCCTGGATGCCATGTAATATGTAAAATGCAGCCACCGACTGCTTTTAATAGGCTGTTACAGTGCATATAATGCTGCACTGTCAGCTTGAAGTACTTCTACATATTTGCCGCCCCCACCTTTCCCGTAGATTGTGCCGCCTGAGGCAACCGCCTCACTTGGCCTCATGAGTGGTGCGGCCCTGAAGAACGACCACTGCCGCTGGATTGCAGCAGTGGTCGTAGCCATGGAAACGAGCAGTATATAATGTGATGGAAAAATGAATCCAGCCAGCAAAGGAAGCAAAATGGACAATCACAATACATTAGTAAGTGTCTTGTATTAACTTTCTCTACATGATAAATGCCACTTACTGAAGTGAGACCACCCCTTTAAAGGACCAGTCTTGTGAAAAATGAAAAAGGAATAAACGCTTGTTTTATCAGGTGATCCTGTTGTTCATGCAGTCACTACCGATCATCATTTCTGGGCAGCAGATCGTGTGGTCTAAACAGCAATCTACTGCCCAGAAACCATGATGTTCTATGAGGATAAGGGATCAAAATAACGATCCCTCTTCCTTAGGCCTCATGCACACAACCTTATGTATTTTGTGGTCCGCAAAAAATGGATCTGCAAAAAATATGGATGATGTCCGTGTGCATTTCGTATTTTGCTGAACGGAACAGCTAGCCCCTAATAGAACAGTCCTATCCTTGTCCGTAATGCGGACAATAGTAGGACATGTTCTATTTTTTTGCGGAATGGAAATACGGACATACGGAAACGGAATGCACACAGAGTAACTTCTGTTTTTTTTTTGCAGACCCATTAAAATAAATGGTTCCGCATACAGTCCGCAAAAAAAAATGGAACGGACATGGAAAGAAAATACGTTTGCGTGCATGAGCCCTGAAGATGAGGGATCAAAATTGTGATCCCTCATTCTTAGGCCTCATGCACATAACCGTGTGTATTTTGCGGTCCGCAAAAAACGGATCCGCAAAATATACGGATGACGTCCGTCTGCATTCCGTATTTTGTGGAATGGAACAGCTGGCCTGATGCATGTGGTCCCAATGACATCACCGCTCCTGCTCTGGGTCTAATGTGATCACGTCATCATGTGAGACCCAGCGCAGGAGGTTGCATTGATGTCATTGCGGCTTCTTGAGCTGTTCTAATGCCTTACAGGCTTGAGGCCTAGCACCTGAGACTTGTGAAGTTGGATGGCCATGAATGCACCCCCTTTATGGGTAGCTAAGTGGCGCCCTAGGCGGATGACTACCCTCCCCCTCTTCTATGCTGGGCTCCGCCTCCTGTTCTGGTCACATGATGATCATGTCATCGCAGGTCCTTCATCCCCTCTTATCTGCTGACCTCCACCTCCTGTTCTGGTCACATGATGGTGAGGTCAGCGCAGGTCCTTTATCCCATCTCCTCTTGCACCTGACATCATCGCAGGTCCTACAGCTCCAGTAGAAGACCCTGCTGGTGTTCGAAGGTGACAGTGCTGTGGTAATTATTTCTTTGATAAGTACAGGGAGGGGACCTTAGACTGCATTGACTGTGTTTCAGCTGTCCGCCAGACGATGGGGCCCTGGGCAATTGCTCAGTTTGCCCCCCCCAACCCCAGCTCTGCAAATGGAGGTCAGAAAATTATTATGGTGGCATTGTATTTTGTTTGCACTCATTTTCTGCACAGTTTGCTATAAAAACTGTGATCTCAAATGATTAGATCCTAATTCTATTTTGAGGGTGATAACGTCCTACTGTAGATCCACTTTTTGGTTGGCAGAGGTGTAAATTGAAGTTCTTGGGCTCCCATGCAAAAATGTAGAAGGGGCAACCACCTACTACATGTCATTTCTAACACTAGGACCCTTTGTATCCCCTGAGGAACCAAGGCCCAGGTGCATCTGCTACCTGTACACCTGGGGTGGGATGAAGGCTCTTTGCTTGAATACATCATAAATCATTTTTACTTTGTCTATTTTTTATATAATTTTTTTGCATACCTTATAATATAATAATTTTATAAATGATCTAATATACGTTATTAACATTATCATTCTTGATTGCTGTTTTTATGATGAAAAAGCGTAAAGAAGGTCTAAGATTTTAGACTTGTGAAAAATGACACTAATCGTAATACATTTTGGATAATAAAATTTTGCAATATGACACTGATATGTGCGTGAAGAAGAAAGAAGACAGTTTTTCATAGTGTGAACAGAAGGGTTAAAACTCTAAAATCTGTTATATGACTGAGAATCACGAACAAATGCAGATCACAGACCTTGGATGTGCCTGTTTATAGTCTAAACTTGGGAAAAGCCATTGTGAGAATTACCAGATGGTGAATGGAACCAATGCTATACAAGATATTTCACTGAAGACTTGCCAGCAGCAAGATATGTTACCCCACGTTCTCTGTTCCAATAGAAGAAAGCACATAACACATCCAAAACTGCATAAACCAGCTGCCCGATAAAAATATGATATACCACATGAACCTTTCCTCAACAAGGAAGGATTAAAAATACACTATTATGGTTAAAGGCACATTACCCTTCTATTATTTCTCTTTTATATTTGATGAATGTCAATATGAAAGAGTTTTTTCGAGAGTACAGTATTGATGACCTACCCTCAAGATATCTGATCGGTGAAGGTTCGACTCCCACTCATCACTTTGGTGAGTGCTGCGGTCTCTTCCTAGGCCAGTGGCGTCACTTTACTGGTCAAATGGCCGTGTCAGAATCCTGATGTATTTTTCTAATTTACCACTAGTGGCCGCTGTTTCACTCACTCAGAACTATTGTGTTGCACTTCCACCCTTCACCACTGGAGGCAGCTGTTTTTGTCCTAGGATTTTTAGCTCAAAAAGAGAACAATGCAGTAATAAAAAAAATTGCCACTAAAGGTGTACATAGCCTTTAATGTATTAATTGGGAAGTGGGGTTGAGGTTAGATTGGATGCCTACAAGTGTCTTGGTGGGTAGGTCAGAAAGCAGATTGTTGTAGTAGTCTAAGAGCATGTTCACATCATTTTCTTGCATCCTGTTCAAAGCTACAGTTTTTGTTAAATTTACCTTTTGGGTAGACACAAGTACATTTCTTTTGTCAAAAACACTTCTTATTTTTGGAGCAAAGAACACTGTGGCCAGATGTTACATACCTGGCTGATAGGATAGTATTGATTGCTGTGTTTCTTAACTTTCTTGACTTTTTTTGTCCCTTGGCATTCTTTTCAAAGTTTTTTTCAGTACACCCTGGGTGTGGCATTATCAGATCAGTGATGGTCCAACTCCCAAAAGCCCCACTGATTGGCTGGAGAAGCTGCGGCGCTGTGTTGAACCTCTTTCTAGGCCAGTGACATCACTCTAATTGGTCACATGGCCTACGTATAACTCAGGCCCCTTCAAGTGAATAGGCCTGTTCTGCAATACCAAGCACAGCCACTATACAATATACAGCACTGTGCTTGGTATGCTGTGAGCAGACTAGAATGCTCTTCCAAGCACTGTGGCCCTATAAAACAGCTACTTAGCAGGGGCAACAGGAGTCTGAACCCCATGATATGATCTTGATGACTTATCCTAGGGATAGGTTATCAATATTGCACTCTCTGAAAACCTCTTTAACTAAAGTACTGGCAAACTGTTGTACTATTCATGTCTTTTATTGAGCACATCGAGTAAACATCCACAGTGCAAGAAAAAAGTCAGTGAACCCCTTTTGTAACAATCACCTCCACCAAAAGTTTCCTGTAGCTCCTAATAGGATCTGTACAATGCTGAGGAGGAATTTTGGACCATTCCTCCTGCAGATGTGGCAAATATGGTTACCGTATATAGTTTGGTGTTGGTATAGCATTAATGTAAAGTGACCCATCAGATAAATCTGATCATCTGTAAGATACTCAGCTCCTCAATCAAGATTTAAAAAAAAATGTGCCTCCCAATCTATTTAGCTAAGAGGCATCATAAAATTGTGCCTACAGTATTCGACCGCTGAAACAAGACACAAATACAATCAAGTGGCACTTCTCAAGCTAGAAATCACTATAATTAGTATATAGCTTGTGTTTATGTATGGCACTGGTACCCAGTAATAGACAATGGCAGCTTTTTATAAATTCTCTTCATCTAAGGGGTTTGCAGGTTACCTTTAAGAAATGTATTGGAGCTTTGCACCAGGTTTTTGGAGTAAAATAGTTCCTAATTTTGGCACATATCATATTTGTGGTAGACTTGTGAATAATTAACAGGGCAGGGGCAGTTGACAACAGATTTACTATTTGTAGCAGTTGAAATTGGCACTAATTATTCCACACATTTATACCACATACATTTCATTTTCAATTTTTAGGACAGCCCTCTTAATAAATTTTGCAATTTTACATAATTCGGTATAGGTAGGTTTATCACTGGCATATGAAACACCAGGCCTAAAGGGGTCATCGCTTTAAGAATATTTTTTATAGTAAAATGTAGCCCATCATTATATATTATTATAATAACTGCTTGTAAATATGGGCTGGATTTAAAGGGAATCTGTCACCACGATTTTAGGCTATTATCTGCTATAATATGGTAGTAGCGCTGCAGGAGTCCAGATCACTAATTTTATTTTCCTACTACCCCTCCATTCTCCTGCTGCCAGCGTTCAAAACTGTGCTGAAATACATTGCCGGGACTGCTCCCTGGCTCCCCATCTCATGGATCAAAACATTCGGCCGGGGGGGGGGGGGGGGTCAGTTGAGCTCAGCCAGTAGCAGGCCATGATGATAGGGAGGCTCATTTCGCAGCCTAATATCGCACCTTCCCCTCCACCCCATCGCTGGGTGTTTTGATATGCGCGACGGGAAGATGCAGCCGCGACGCGGGTGCCAGAGACTAGGTAAGTATAATCTGTATGATGTGCTTGGGCATTTTAGGTGTTGGATAACCCCTTTAACTTTGAACATTATTCTTCTTGAGTATCCCCTTTAATAAATGTCTACCATAAAATTTTTTTTATGGATTTCAGTTTTGACCAATATTACTTTTACATTTACGTTCATTACTTATCTTTATTTTTACTCTATAGTCAAATGATGTTATGGCTAAATATGCCTAAATATGCAGATAGTTTATAGGGTATACCTGTGTATTGTCTAAGAGGCTGCACAAAAACATGGCCCTGGTGACAGCTGGAATGTTGGCTGACTGGACCAGGAAAGTTGCACCTCGGATTATACATGGGTTCTGTCTCTTCTTTCTATGGTTACAATATTAATAGCATCAGGATCAGACTGGCCCACCAGAGTACAAGAAGCCCCCATTGTTGGGCACAGGCTTTGATACCATAGTGGGCTCCAAAGTTCCAGGAGATGAAAAACATTTGGAGCAGCCTTTGGAAACAATAAATTGCCACTAGAATGAAAAATTGACTTTAGTGATGATATGAGATTTGGGCCCCTAGGATAATTTCCTCTGATGGACCCAAGGAACTTCAGTCTGAGGCCTAATGCACACAGCTGTTGCCCGGCCGTGGCCGTTTTGCGGCCTGCATACAGCGAGTCCGTAATACACGGGCATCAGCCGCGTGCACCCCGCATCACGGATGCAGACCCATGGGTTCCGCAATCTGGGAGATGCGGTGCGGTGCGGAACGGAAGCATGGATTCGTAGTGCATCCATGGTGTTTCTGTCCGTGCCTCTGCACTGCAAAAAAATAAAACATTTCTTTTTTTTTACGGTGAGGACGGATCACGGACCCATTCAAGTTGAATACAAATTGCAGTCCCCGATGCACGGAACGGCCGCACAACGGCCGTGTGCATGAGGCCTGACCCTGGATAGCATGGGCGAGATAGATCAAGTCCTCCCATAGACGTGCACCACAGATGTATGGATGCTGCTTAAACTTTACCACAAAGTCCTCGGATACCGGCTCTGACCAGGCACAGAGCATCCCTCCTTTATTTACCCTAATGTTTCAGAAATTCCAATTGATTTTGGCATACAAACAGTTAAACAGGAAATTAGGGGATTGTAATACTGCGAGTAGACAGATAATGGATGGATCACAGTGTGAATGAACTGCATTCAAAAAACTTCAACTGGAAAACAGATTTGCCCATTCACCTAACAGTTCCGTTATTGAAAATTATCATAATCCTCATTCTGCGGGATATTGTGCTCGCCTCTAAGTATATATATGAATGCACGTTTCCAGTTTAGCAGTTTCATTAGGATTAATGGGATGCAATATAAAGCCGAACATTTCCTTTTATTTCTCCAAACGTACAAGGCAATCTCAGTTTTTCTATCAGACAGCAGTGTTCCTTTAGCGAAACACGTAAGGGCTTTATTTATGACACCATTGAAATTGCAAATGAAGGAAATAAAATCAGAACCATGCCTCCGGTGCTTTAATGGAAATATAGTGGCTTAATATAACTCATGTTTGTGTTCAGCATGCTGCTAAAAGTCTTCCATGCAAATGCAATTACTACCATTAATCTCAATACCTTGCAGCCATAATTTGCGGTGATGTTCACAAAGTTGTCATTCATTGTGTTTCCATGTGTAACTAACAGTTTTAATGTTCTTGGCTTTGCCAAGAAGCCCTTGGGCATACTGTTAAACAGGGCCATTTTAATTCTTTGCCCCTTGTCTCTTCTGCATTTATCTGCACCGTGCCATCATAAATCCACATGCAGAGATGTATGTACAGTTAATTCTGTTTACAGGGACATAAATACGTAGGCAGACGCCTATAATTTCATACAAGTTGTCTTGACTTGTTTGCACTTGCAAATGACGAGTGCAATGGCGGTCTATATTGCAAACAGGTTCTGCTGATTGGAGGACTTGATCCAGAATAATCTTTATCTCTGAATAGATTTAAAGGCATTTGCTGAGATTTTCATATTGATGGCCTAGCCTCAGGAGATTGATGGGGGTCTGACTCTTGGCACCTCTGCCAATTAGCTGTTTGAGGAGGCTGCGGCTCTCTAGTGAGCTTACCAAGCACAGCACCGTCCATTGTATAATGGAACGGAGCTCCACCTAGTGACGTAACGTTATAGGCCTAAGAAGAGGTCTAAGCGCGCTGCCTCTCCAAACAGTTGATCGTCTGGTGTTTTCCCGGGAGTCTGACTTATCCTAAAGATAGACCATAAATATGAACATCCCAGAGAACTCCTTTATAGAGATGGTCCCATTATGACAACTGCTCCACAGAGAAAGACCCTCCGCCTTCCACATTTTGCTGATATCTTTGGAGAAGGCTGTGGACGGCCAAATGGCTGCAAGAAAACTGGAGTATTCCATGTCTCTCTACTGTGGATAATAGGAGCAAATCTCCCACTTATACCATGACAACTGAAATTCTCTAATTCTGTAATAACAGGCACTTAAAGGGGTTGTCAGGGTTCAGAGCTGAACCTGTACATACCCAGGATTTCACCCAGGCAGCCTGCCTGACAACAGCATCGGAGCATTTCATGCTCCAATGCGCTCCCTTGCCCTGCGCTATGTCGGGCAGGGCAGGGCAGGGCAAGGGCTCTTTTATTTACATTAACACACTGCCAGGCGGAGGCTTCCGCCCAGCAGTGTGTTCGGTGACGTCACCGGCTCTAATGGGCCGGCTTTAGCGCTGCCCTAACCGTTTTACTGGCTAGGGCAGAGCTAAAGCCCACCCATCAGTGCCGGTGACGTCAGCGGGCTCACTGCTGGGCGGAAGCCTCCTCTGGCAAAGCCCGGTTCATCACCTGAACTGGGCAAAATGCCTTTGCCCTCTGCAATTTCATGTTCCGATGCTCTTGTCAGGCAGGCTGCCTCTGTGAAATCCCCTTTGACTATATACTACTAAGTTATCAAACATCCTGTGCTTTCTTCTCCTCTACAACATCAGACTTGTTATTATCGTTGTAATCTAGAAGCTGAAATATTTTATAGTTTATAGCTAAATAAGAACAGAGATTCTGAGATTTTATTAAATGGAATGTGTCATTAGAAAGTGACCTATTGTTTAATTAAAGCATACCTGAGCTTTCAAAAAAGTTTCCAAAATGGCTATGCTTCTTTGTATAATCATAACTAAGAAGGAACAGATCTTTTTGGGCTTCCCAAATGTCTCTTTTAGCCATATTAATACCTGTTTCAGCTGCACAGCTAGATGCATTTCACTCAGAAGCGCAGGGCATATCCCTTCTGTGAAATTTGCCAGTACTGTACTATTGTGATGTCCTTCCCGTTACTTCCCATTACGTTTTTTTGCAATTCTGGAGAGATAAGGAGGGATAGATCACACTTACAGACACACAGGAGGCTCCTGTGAATTCAGAAGCCATTTAGAAGCAGTTCTTTTATCAGGGTCAGGATCTCAGCTAACTAGGACATGCCTCCACTTCCTCTCGGCTTTCTTCTGTGTCTCTGTTACTAGGGATGGATCTTGCCTGACAATAAGCAGCGGACTGCAACTTAGGTGGAAGTGAGACCCACAGTGGCCATAAATGTACAGCTTTTTGTCAGACAGACTTTTTAAATGAATGATTTAGAAGTTTGCCAGCTACACCACCCTTTATTAAATGAAATGAAGTAGTCTGAAAGTACAGTGATGCTAAGTTTTTACATTAAACATACCTAAGAATTTTTGGAGATTTTTTTTTTTATATATTTTCCTTGTTACTATGTATATTTAAAAAATCCTAAAATCTTGTAGATTTCTCTCTGCTCTCACAATAGGCTGACACTTCCTGTTCTGTAGAGCTCACTTCCCAGCTGTCATCATCATAATGAAAGATAATATATGAAAGATATATACCCATATATAACACCACAATTTACAATGCGCAATGGTCAGCGCTCAACGCTCCTCCCCATTCCTGCACAATGACCTCTGAACAGGTCACAGAGCATGCAAAGAAAATATGTGTGTATATATATATATATATATATATATATATATATATATATATATATATAAATATTAGTGGCAGTGCAGCTGCCAGAGAGCCATAGGAGGGCCATAAAATGGTGTATATCACCCGGAGGAAGCTGGATGAGAAGAAGAAAGGCTTGGAAAAGTGTTTTTCCTCAGTGTGTGTATCAGCCAGCTGAGGAGCTCAGGTAAAGGTGGGCCGGGCTGTTCAATCAGGGCTCCCCCTCTGGGGAAGGAGCAGGCAGCGAGAAGGCCTGTGGGAGCCGGGACCCTCTAACCCTGTGTGGGGTAGGCACCGTGTTGTGTTTTGGGGAGCTGGGTGGTTAGACCCAGATCCCAATAGAGAGGGACGGCCAAGGATTTGTGTTTATGAGTTGTTTGGATTGCTGTAATATCTCTAAATACTGCTAGCAGCAAGATGGCTGCCTCCATGATCATAAGCTTAATGACCTTAAAGGGGTTGTCCACATGACCTGTGCAGCGAATCACTGTCCTCAGCAGTCTAACACCAAGGACAGCAATTGGCTGCAGCGGTCATATGCTGTACACTTGAAATTCACTGTACATGTCAGTGTCGGTGATGTGCAGATGGACATGCAGGTGTACAGTGCTGATTCACATTCACTGCCTTTGGTCCGGGAAACATGGACTGTGTGTCAATGATATGGTCAGTCTCTATCAGATCATGAGACTATTTCAGTGTACTCACATCATGATGTCAGTACAGTACAATAAACCTGCGATAAATAGTAACTGACTGTATCATAAATTACTACGATACAGTCAGTTCGGGTCAGGGGAGCTGCAGTCAGACATCATATAGTACATGACAATCTCTTTCTAATAAAGCTAGAAACCGCCCTATACCTCCCCATTCATTGCCCCAATTGCTCTGCCAGATTTATATCAATCTAGGGGGAAGGGGGCGGGGAGTTGTGCTCTCTACCTGTAACTGTCGCAGCTTCTAACAGTAGATCTGGCTGTTTCTGATTAAAGCATAGAACTGAGCATGTGCGTCCACCTCATCAATGTTACCAAGGTGGATGGTGAAATAGGGAAAAGAACAAACAGCAGGTGGCGCTATACAGATACATTTTATTGAATCACTCACTGGCTATATACGAAATTTGTAATTACTTGCAATTATAAAAGTATTCAGATCCAAGTGCTGGAATGAAAAACGTAGAATATTTTTCATGGTATAACCGCTTTAAGTTCATACCCTGTATATATATTAGTTTAGAGTAGACCATTACAACTATAATGTACTTTATACATGTATTAGCTATTATGCAAACATATGCACTGTTTCACCCTTGCTAGACAGTTGTCTATAATACTACTACTTACACCATTTGTAGAAAAAAATTTATGTAGACTCGCTTCAGGCTTGGATAGTGTGTGGAAATGTACCACGATGGTTGGTAGACATAACATGGAAATACAGGTTGTAGTATTTTGCTCATTTCCACTAAATCCTGGCCTGGAATGTCTCGCATGCCGTAGAATAGACCAATTAACCCATAACAATGTCTGAGAAGTTGTCCAGCTGTCTGAAACTCCTGGGCAGCCGTCCTACAGCACCAGAAGAGCAATTTTCTATCTATTTATTTGATATAAACTGTTATAGAATGGCATTTGTACTGTATTCTTACATCAGAGATGTAAAAAGTAGCTACTTTAAAGGAACACCCAGGAAATGATGATGCACGGCCTGTAGGGACAGTGACTGCTATTTTTGATGCTCTTCGAAGCATATATTGCCCCCTTAAAGGGATTCTGTCAGCAGGATATTAAGTATAGAGATAATTACATCTCTATACCGGCCTTACTGCTGTGATTGTAAATATGTAAGTGTAATTGTTATTAGGGCAGTAGTTTACACCTAAGAAAATTTCGTATGGACCAATAAACCAAGGAGCGAACTTATAGGAAGGTACTTGCAAATGTAAATTTTTGGTAGAAAGCCATACTTACCTTAAAGTCAATACCACGCGAGCGCCTCTTATTTGCCTTAACCTTCTGGGTTTCTTGCTTTTCAGGTTCGATTGAACCTGCACCCAAACTGTGCACAGTTCTTGAGAGAATGAATTGACTTCTGGAACAAAAGAGGCAGACAAGGAGAAAGAACCAAAACGCGGATGAAAGACCATGTTACAAAAGAATGGCGATACCCCAGAAGATGCATTGATTCTATTATTGATTGCAAACTCGGCGAGAGACAGATACCTAGACCACAGATGTTGGTTATCTGCAACATATCGCCTAAGGTACTGTTCCACCAACTGATTAAGACGTTCAGTCTGACCATTAGTTTCCGGATGGAAGGCCGACGAAAAAGGCAAAGAAATATTAATTTTGCGACAGAAGGCCTTCCAAAACCTGGAAACAAATTGAACACCCCTGTCTGATACAATGTTCCCAGGAATACCATGAATCCTAACAACATGATCAATAAATAAGCAAACCAAGGTTTTAGCAGTAGGTAATTTGGACAATGGAATGAAATGGCACATTTTATTAAATCTGTCCACCACAACCCAAATCACAGTTTTACCATCAGAACAAGAGAGGTCCGTGATAAAATCCATAGACAAGTGGGACCATGGTCTATCAGGAACGGGCAAAGGGTGGAACTCACCCATAGGACGTGTCTTAGGATTCTTGGACCTACTGCAGATGCTGCAGGAAGTCACAAAAGCCTGAACATCCCTAGAAATTGATGGCCACCAATAAAACCTAGAGAATAGCTCTTTAGAGACATTAATACCAGGATGCCCACTTAACACAGAGTTATGGCACTCATCCAGCAGTCGCAAACGCAGATGAACAGGAACAAATAACATCTCTGGGAGTACCAGGTGGAGCTAGATGTTGTTCTGCAGAGATCTCAGGTCAAATCAGACATGGTGGCTGCCACAATGATGTCAGCTGGCAAAATGGACTCAGGAGGAACCTCAGGAGACTGGCAAGTATGAAAGCTTCGTGATAGGGCATCGGACTTAATGTTCTTACTTCCGGGCCTGAAGGTAACACAAAAGTCAAAACGAGTAAAAAACAAAGCCCACCTGGCCTGCCTAGGATTTAACCGTTTATCAGACCAGAAACGTCAGGTTTTTATGATCTAATGTAACGGCCGATATAGCTGCTGGCAGTGATGTCGGCTGTTTAACCCCTTCCATGCCGCGGTCCGTAGGGACCACGGCATGGAAGGGGTTAACAGAGAGGAAGCTCCCTCCCATCAGGACACTGCTCTGCTGTGGCAGCGTCCCGATGGTTATCATGGCAACCGGACGCCATAAAGCTTGCCATGGTGTATCAAGCCTGACCAGGCTCCTGCTAAAGGCAGGAGCCTGATCAGGCTTAGCGTAAAGTAAAAATACACTGCGGTACACTATATAGTGTACTGCACTGTATTATAGAGACATCAAATCCACTGGATCTTCAAGATCTTCAAATTGTAAAAAAAATGAAAAACGTAAAAAAAAAATCATTTTTTTCCATATACGCACATTTATAATTGAGTAAAAATAAATAAAATAAAATAATAAAATACTCTAGATATGTTAGGTATCGTCGCGTCCATAACAACTTACTGTACAAAAATCTCACATGACCTAACCCCTCAGATGGACACAGTAAAAAAAATAAAATAAAAACTGTCAAAAAGGCCATTTTTTGTCACCTTACATCACAAAAAGCGTAATACCAAGCGATCAAAAAAGCATATTCCCCCCAAAATAGTACCAATCTAACCATCATCTCATCCCGCAAAAAATTAGCCCCTACATCTCTCACACTATGGAGACACTAAAACATGACTTTTTTTTGTTTCAAAAATGATATTATTGTGTAATATTATCTTAAATAAATTTAAAAAAGTACACATGTTAGGTATCGCCACGTCCGTAACAACCTGCTCTAAAAAAATATCACATGACCTAACCCCTCAGGTGAACGCAGTAAAAATGAATAAATAAAAGCTGTGCCAAAATTACCAATTTTTGGGTCACCTTGCCCCAAAAAGTGTAATAATGAATAATAAAAATATCATATGTACCCAAAAATGGTACCAATAAAAATTTCAACTCTTCCTGCAAAAAATGAGCCCCTACACAAGACGATATGGCATTCAGAAAATGGAGACACAAAAACATATTTTTTCTCAAAAATGCTTTATTATGTAAAACTGAAACAAACAAAGAAAGTAGACATATTTGATATCATCGCGTCCATAACAACCTGCTCTATAAAAATACCACATGATCTAACCTGTCAGATGAACATTATAAAAAACAAAAAGTAAATACAGTACCAAAACATCCATTCTTCGGTTACCTTGCTCCCCAAAAAAATAATATAGAGTGATTAAAAATCATATGTACCCAGGGTCGGACTGGAGTACCTAGGGCCCACCAGAGGAAATAATTCTTAGGGCCCACCATAAAGAAATATCTGTGTTTCTTATCCCTGTACTGTGACATCACTGTGTTTATTATCCCTGTACGGTGACATCACTGTGTTTATTATCCCTGTACTGTGACATCACTGTGTTTATTATCCCTGTACAGTGACATCACTGTGTTTATTATCCCAGTGCAGGAAGAGGTAAGTGGTCTGTGTTTGTGTGTTTGTTTTCTATTTTTCAGGGTCGTGAATGCAGAGGACTACGTTGGATTCGGTGGACTACGTCGGACCAGCTTTTTTTTTTTTTATTAATAAAATGGTCAAACAGGGGTCTGGGGGAGTGTTTATTTCAATAAAATGTTTTATACTTGTGTGTGTGTATTTATACAAAAATAATTAAATAATTAAAAAAAAAATGGCGTGGGGTCTCCCCCTTTTTTCCTTCGCCAGCCAGATACAACCAGCACCGGCAGCCTGGCACTACCAGGGTGGGAAGGGACACGGTTATTGGCCCTTCCCAGCCTAATGGTACCAGCCTGCAGCCGCCCCAGAGCCAGATCCTCAATTTAGAAGGTCTGGTCCTGCGGGTACCCGGCTCTTCCTGGCACCCCTGGTGGCGGTGGGTGCCGAGGTAATAGATGTTGAGGTTAGTGCTGGCCTGCCATACCGGCAAGCACTAATCCCAGTATTAGTAATCAGGGCCATCTGTAGATAGCCATAATTACTAAAACTGTAGTATTGTAAAAAAAAAATACACACACACAAGTATAAAACATGTTATTGAAATAAACACTCCCCCAGACCCCTGTTTGACCATTTTATTAAAAACAAAAAAAGCTGGTCCGACGTAGTCCACCGAATCCGACGTAGTCCTCTGCATTCACGACCCTGAAAAATAGAAAACAAACACACAAACACAGACCACTTACCTCTTCCTGCACTGGGATAATACACACAGCGATGTCACTGTACAGGGATAATAAACACAGTGATGTCACAGTACAGAGATAATAAACACAGTGATGTCACAGTACAGAGATAATAAACACAGTGATGTCACCGTACAGGGATAACAAACACAGTGATGTCACAGTACAGAGATAATAAACACAGTGATGTCAACGTACAGGGATAATAAACACAGTGATGTCAAAGTCCAGGGATAATAAACACAGTGATGTCACCATACAGGGATAATACACACAGTGATGTCACAGTACAGAGATAATAAACACAGTGATGTCACCGTACAGGGATAATAAACGCAGTGATGTCACAGTACAGGGATAATAAACACAGTGATGTCACAGTACAGAGATAATAAACACAGTGATGTCACAGTATAGGGATAACAAACACAGTGATGTCACCGTACAGGGATAATAAATAGTGATGTCACAGTCCAGGGATAATAAACACAGTGATGTCACAGGACAGGGATAATAAACACAGTGATGTCACAGGACAGGGATAATACACACAGTGATGTCACAGTACAGGATAATAAACAGTGATGTCACAGTACAGGGATAATAAACACAGTGATGTCACAGTACAGGGATAATAAACACAGTGATGCCACTGTACAGGGATAATAAACAACAGTGATGTCACAGTACAGAGATAATAAACACAGTGATGTCACAGTATAGGGATAACAAACACAGTGATGTCACCGTACAGGGATAATAAACAGTGATGCCACAGTACAGGGATAATAAACACAGTGATGTCACAGTACAGGGATAATAAACACAGTGATGTCACAGTACAGGGATAATAAACACAGTGATGTCACAGTACAGGGATAATAAACACAGTAATGCCACTGTACAGGGATAATAAACACAGTGATGTCACAGTACAGGGATAATAAACACAGTGATGTCACAGTACAGGGATAATAAACACAGTGATGTCACAGTACAGGGATAATAAACACAGTGATGCCACTGTACAGGGATAATAAACACAGTGATGCCACAGTACAGGGAAAATAAACACAGCGATGTCACCGAACAGAGATAATAAACACAGTGATGTCACAGTACAGGGATAATAAACACAGTGATGTCACCGTACAGGGATAATAAACACAGCGATGACACCAAACAGAGATAATAAACACATTGATGTCACCGTACAGGGATAATAAACACAGTGATGTCACAGTACAGAGATAATAAACACAGTGATGTCACAGTACAGGGATAATAAACAGTGATGTCACAGTCCAGGAATAATAAACACAGTGATGTCACAGTCCAGGGATAATAAACACAGTGATGTCACAGTACAGGGATAATAAACAGTGATGTCACAGTCTAGGAATAATAAACACAGTGATGTCACAGTCCAGGGATAATAAACACAGTGATGTCACAGTACAGGGATAATAAACACAGTGATGTCACCGTACAGGGATAATAAACACAGCGATGACACCAAACAGAGATAATAAACACATTGATGTCACCGTACAGGGATAATAAACACAGTGATGTCACAGTACAGGATAATAAACAGTGATGTCACAGTACAGGGATAATAAACACAGTGATGTCACAGTACAGGGATAATAAACAGTGATGCCACTGTACAGGGATAATAAACACAGTGATGTCACAGTACAGAGATAATAAACACAGTGATGTCACAGTATAGGGATAACAAACACAGTGATGTCACCGTACAGGGATAATAAACAGTGATGCCACAGTACAGGGATAATAAACACAGTGATGTCACAGTACAGGGATAATAAACACAGTGATGTCACAGTACAGGGATAATAAACACAGTGATGTCACAGTACAGGGATAATAAACACAGTAATGCCACTGTACAGGGATAATAAACACAGTGATGTCACAGTACAGGGATAATAAACACAGTGATGTCACAGTACAGGGATAATAAACACAGTGATGTCACAGTACAGGGATAATAAACACAGTGATGCCACTGTACAGGGATAATAAACACAGTGATGCCACAGTACAGGGAAAATAAACACAGCGATGTCACCGAACAGAGATAATAAACACAGTGATGTCACAGTACAGGGATAATAAACACAGTGATGTCACCGTACAGGGATAATAAACACAGCGATGACACCAAACAGAGATAATAAACACATTGATGTCACCGTACAGGGATAATAAACACAGTGATGTCACAGTACAGAGATAATAAACACAGTGATGTCACAGTACAGGGATAATAAACAGTGATGTCACAGTCCAGGAATAATAAACACAGTGATGTCACAGTCCAGGGATAATAAACACAGTGATGTCACAGTACAGGGATAATAAACAGTGATGTCACAGTCTAGGAATAATAAACACAGTGATGTCACAGTCCAGGGATAATAAACACAGTGATGTCACAGTACAGGGATAATAAACACAGTGATGTCACCGTACAGGGATAATAAACACAGCGATGACACCAAACAGAGATAATAAACACATTGATGTCACCGTACAGGGATAATAAACACAGTGATGTCACAGTACAGAGATAATAAACACAGTGATGTCACAGTACAGGGATAATAAACAGTGATGTCACAGTCCAGGAATAATAAACACAGTGATGTCACAGTACAGGGATAATAAACACAGTGATGTCACAGTACAGGGATAATAAACACAGTAATGCCACTGTACAGGGATAATAAACACAGTGATGTCACAGTACAGGGATAATAAACACAGTGATGTCACAGTACAGGGATAATAAACACAGTGATGTCACAGTACAGGGATAATAAACACAGTGATGCCACTGTACAGGGATAATAAACACAGTGATGCCACAGTACAGGGAAAATAAACACAGCGATGTCACCGAACAGAGATAATAAACACAGTGATGTCACAGTACAGGGATAATAAACACAGTGATGTCACCGTACAGGGATAATAAACATAGCGATGACACCAAACAGAGATAATAAACACATTGATGTCACCGTACAGGGATAATAAACACAGTGATGTCACAGTACAGAGATAATAAACACAGTGATGTCACAGTACAGGGATAATAAACAGTGATGTCACAGTCCAGGAATAATAAACACAGTGATGTCACAGTCCAGGAATAATAAACACAGTGATGTCACAGTCCAGGGATAATAAACAGTGATGTCACAGTCTAGGAATAATAAACACAGTGATGTCACAGTCCAGGGATAATAAACACAGTGATGTCACAGTCCAGGGATAATAAACACAGTGATGTCACAGTACAGGGATAATAAACACAGTGATGTCACAGTACAGGGATAATAAACACAGTGATGTCACAGTCAAGGGATAATAAACACAGTGATGTCACAGTCAAGGGATAATAAACACAGTGTACCGAAAGTTAAAAAAAAAATTATACTTACCTTTTTCATAGTAGCAGGGCCAGCATCATCAGAGCAGGAGATCTTCTTCTCATGTCTGAAGGTGGTGGGGCCTATGCTGCCAGCCGGCCCCGCCCCCGCCGAGACCTGAGGCATGCTTGGGAGGTACGGAGAGCTGCAGGGGGGACAGGAGGGAGGATGGAAGAAGCAGACAGCCGATTTCGGCTATCTGCTCCTTCCTGCAACAGGCAACTGTCTCTACGTCCTCTACTTTTTGATTGTTTGTACTATAGGGTGCATCTGGGGGGCTTCAAATGGGACATGCTGTCTAAAAACCAGTCCAGCAAAATCTGCCTTCCAAAAACCATATGGCGCTCCTTTCTTTCTGTGCCCTGCCATGCGCCCATACAGCAGTTTACCACCACATGTGGGGTGTTTCTGTAAACCGCAGAATCAGGGTAATAAATATTTGAGTTTTGTTTGGCTGTTAGCCTTAGATGTGTTAAAGAAAAAATGGACTAAAATGGAAAATCTGCCAAAAAAGTGAAATTTAGAAATTTCATCTCCATTTTCCTTTAATTCTTGTGGAATACCTAAAGAGCTAACACAGTTTATAAAATCAGTGTTAAGTAACTTGAGGGGTGTTGTTTACAAAATGGGATAATTTATGGGGGGTTCTACTATGTGAGCCCCACAAAGTGAGTTTTGGAAATTTTCTTTAAAATTTTAAGAATTGCCTCTAAAATTCTAAGCCTTCTAATGTCCCAAAAAAATAAAATGACATTTACAAAATGATGCAAACATAAAGTAGACATATGGGGAATGTTAAATAATAAATATTTTATGAGGTATCACTTTCAATTTTAAAAGCAGAGAAATTTAAATTTTGAAAATTGTGAATTTTTCAAAATTTTTGGTAAAGTTGGGATTTTTTCATAAATAAAGGTGACATACAGTGACTCAAATTTATGACTGTCATGAAGTACAATATGTCACGAGAAAACAATCTCAGAATTGCTTGGATAAGTAAAAGTGTTCCAAAGTTATTACCACATAGAGTGATACATGTCAGATTTTCAAAAATAAGCCTGGTCACGAAGGTGCAAAATGGCCCGGTCATTAAGAGGTTAACAGTAATTTTGTTCAATTCCCTATAATCAATGCAAAGCCTCAACCCTCCATCTTTCTTGCTGACAAAGAAGAAACCTGCCCCCATTGGCGATACTGAGGGCCTGATATGACCCTTAACCAGGCTCTCTTTGAGGTACTCCCTCATAGCCTGATGCTCTGGGGCAGAAAGATTATAAATACGGCCCTTGGGAAATTTGGACCCTTCAACGAGATCAATGGAACAATCATAAGGCCGATGGGGAGGAAGGAAGTCAGTCTCAGACATGGAAAATACATCTGAAAAGTCTCTGATACTCCGGAAGAATCAGTGAGTCCACAGTAGTCCCAGCCTGCAGTACTGACTTGCAACATTTATCACAATTAGTCCCCCATTTTCCCAATTCACCTGAGGACCATTTGATTACAGGATTGTGGTCCTGTGACCATGGCATTCCTAGAACAAGATCTGCAGGTAAATTTTTCAAAACAAGAAACTAACAAATTTCAGAATGAAAAACTCCTACGCTTAGGATAACATCAGCAGTACAAAACACTAGCCTCCCATTACTAAGAGGGGTGGAATCTAGAGTAATAATTTGAATAACACTTCTTAAAGGAATTATGGGCACTCCCAAAGTTTGAGCAAAATTATAGTCAATAAAATTAGAGGCAGATCCGGAATCAACAAACGCCTCACCTGAACCCTTACACAAGCAATATGAAATATTAATAGGTATCAAAAACTTCTTTCTTACCACCTTGGGAGATACCTTACTCCTCGGGAAAGACTTCTTTGAAGGAGGAAGTCTTGGGCACTTCTGGAGCCAATGGTCCTTCTCACCGCAGTAAAAACAGGCTCTCTTCAACCGTCTCTAATCCCTCATAGTTAATCCCAGTTGCATGGGCTCCTCCAGGATTTCAGCAGTGGGAGGTCTCGGAAGGGGAACATCGGGCGGAACAACCACTTGAGGGGCCGTCAGAAATTCCTTCTGTCTCTCCCGTAACCATGGGTCAAGTCTGATGGCTAGTCATGGTCGATTCTAGGGTATCAGGGGAAGGATAACTAACAAGTAAATCCTTAAGGTGATCAGACAGTCCCACCCTAAACTGACTTTTTAACGCAGGATCATTCCATTCTAAAGGAGACACACAATTTGCGAAACTCAGCACAGTAATCCTCAACTAGACAGTTACCCTGACAGAGTGTTCTTAGTTGGTTTTCAGCAACCGCGGCCATATCATACCAAAGCATGAAAAAATGCCTCCACAGACAATAAACTAGTGGAGTCAGGAGGAAGTGAAAAAGCCCACTCCTGCGGATCTCTTTGCAGCAAAGAGATAATTATACCGACTCTCTGCTGCTCGTAACCCGAGGAGTGAGGACGCAGACGGAAATAGAGTTTACAACTCTCCTTAAAAGTTCTGAAGAATTTTCGGTCCCCCGAAAACCGATCAGGTAATTTAATGTGGGGTTCAAGACTGGTGTTTTGAATGGAGGAAACAGCTGCAGGTACAGTCTGTAGCTGCTCCTGATGTTGGAGTCTCTCGGCCAGATCCTGAATCATCTGAGTCATATTGTGCATCTGGTCTGTGAGAACTCGCAACGGCTCCATTAGGTATGGCCTGAGATTCTGTCACGAGGGGGAATAGTGAGCCCTGACTTGAGCCCCAACCTCTGTCCCTGCCTACTTCCACTGCCCGTCCTAGATAATGGCGTGTAACTGGGCGGCAATCCCTAGCCTGAATAAGTGCTGGGGCGTAAAGGGAAGGGGAACAGAGGGAAACACAACAAACAAAGACAGATCACAAAACACAATATAGGAATGTCAGCAAGCCAAAAGTCGTACTAGGGGAGAGAGTAAGAGCAGGGTCAAAAATACAAGCCGAAGTCCAAAACACAGTAGTCACAATCAGAGTAAGCAAATACTAGCCCTGGAGGATTAGACTAATCTCAGGCAACCTGTGGTCCTCCCCGCCCCTGTTGTCATGGAGACGAGGTTGCACATCTCGTCCTCGCTCCTGAACAACAGTGGGAGTCCGGCGACACTGTACGGAGGAAGCACGCCGCCGGCTCCCCGGCTTAGTGGCCAGTGCAAAAACTGTAACAATTTATGTTTTTTTAAAAAAAAAATAAAAAATACATATTAATATGGAAAATTAAAAATATAATCAAAGTCATTTAAAATTTGTTAAACGTGATTTAAACAATACGTCCTTTTCTGAGGACACATTCCCTGTAAACATGCCCTAAAAATATGTCTATTATGGAGGTCTGCCACATTTACAAGATTTCTTGTACTACGATATTGATGGCAATCCTCGGGATACCTTTCTCTGTTTCTCCAAAAATAAGACCTACCCCGAAAATAAGCCCTTGCACTATTTTGCAGGGTTTTTGGAGTAGGCTTAAAATATAAACCCTACTCCAAATATAAGCCCTAGATACAATGAGCACCTCGAGCACTAGGTAATGTCGTATGACATCACAGACAAGGAGAATAAGAATACTGTAGCCTTACACTGTGCTCAGGACGGTAGCAGGCACGACAGAATCCACTCACCCAATCACGAGACGCGTCTACTGCCTCCCGTGTCCTGTCTTTCGAGAGGAGATACCATAGAGAGAGCACGGTGCCACTGTGGCTCCAGTGTCCTGCCTCCCAAGTGCAGAGAGGAATTAGAGAGATAGGACACAATGCAATTTCCTCAAAGGGAATGTGTGTGTGTGTGTGTGTGTGTGTGAGAGAGAGAGTGCCAGTAAAACCCTCTGACACTACAGCACCAAAATAGGCCCTACCCCGAACACAAGCCCTAGCCCTTTTTTCCTAGCCCTTGTCTTATTTTCAGAGAAACACGGTATATGAGACACTCTGATCCCCCACGGTCAGCTGTGCCGGAAACTATACTGTTGACAGAGCCACCTGATTGGTGGGTGTATTGAGTGTCAGACCCTCCTCAAGGTCTGACTGTAATACCTCCTCTGCATAATTTTTTTTTAAGCTCTTGTGTCACCGATTTCCTTGTAGATAATGTAGAGAGCTTTTACAAGAAGGGTCCTTAATCCTCTTGTTTGAATTGTTAAAGGGGTTATCCCATCTTCTGCCACCGCCAGGCGCAGCCCCCTCGCGGCGCTCTTAGAAACGAATGGGAGCACACCGTGCTTGCGCGGCCACCTCTCCCATTCATTTCTATGCTGCTGCTGTAAATAGCCGAGCGGTGCGCTCCCATTCGTTTCTATTAGCGCAGCGGGGGAAGGCGGGGGGGCAGCGCCTGGTGGTGGTCGGACCCCGGAAAACCCAGGGTCCTCCAGTCTCAGAGCTCCCCCGCTTCATTCTCAATATAGGTGTGGGTCCCAGCGATGGGACCCGCACCTATAAGACAATGGGGGCATATCCTAGCGATATGCCCCCATTGTCAAAGATGGGATAACCCCTTTAAAGGGGTTGACCAGGATAGAAAACTTGTCTGTTTCTGTTCTTCGTTTGTGTATCGAAGATTATCTCCATTGAAGTGAATGGGGATGCAATAGCAACCTCAACCTATGGACGGACATGTCGCTGTATTTGGAATAAACTTTAAAAAAAAACCTGTGTAATGCAGAATTTTGTACATGTATCCCTGAATTATAACGTCCTGCAGAATATGTTGGCACTGCCTAAATCAAGAGTATTATATATTATTATCATTATTATTATTATTATTATTTATAGCTTTCAGCTACAAATATAGCTGCTTGCTTTAGGGCATGTTATATAGTCAAATAAAAAATTATATCTAAAGAAATATTTAGTGTGCTTTTTGGGTCACAAGAAAATTTGGACAGTATGCCTAACATACGAGTTAATTTGTAAGGCATGCATTGCTTCTTTTATTAATACACAGCAGAGAGGAAATTAATTACTAGCTTTGGTGCTTTAATTTATCTTCGGCAAGAAGATAAATCTGTACAGTTGCGTCTTATCATACGATCTGGGGTATCCAGATTGTCATCTCTATCATCTTTATTACTGCAGTCCTCCCACATAGCATTCGTTGCTATCATCATAACATGCATTAACTTGTTTTATTGCATTGTCCTTAATTCAGCGGGGTGCTATTAATAATTTACACCAGGAGTGTCAGGAAGGAACAAATATTTTCACATCACAATGTGATTGATTTCTCTGGCTGCGCATCTGCCTTAAGTTTAAAGATGAATCCTTAATTTTTTTTTCTAACTTGTGTTTCTTATCCCTTAACTATCAAATGTACCTGAAATGATGGACTTTAGGCATACTTTTTTTGGAATTGGTCGCTTTTGATATTATTTGATGTGGAGAGCAATTTTGTTCAACTGAAAATGTCAACTCTACTAAAGGGTTTTTTACAGCAGTAGCTTATATTTCTTAGCGTCTTCTTAACTTTTTAAAAAGAAATGTCAGCTCAGCAGGTTTTGTCTTGTGAGTCCAGGTTTGGAGAAACATAGTTGGCTCTAAAGGCCTACAAATAATACTTATACAGTAAGTTAAATAAGTAAAAAAAAATACACTAATGTCCCATCGCTAAATCTTTTGTCATAAAAAGACCTATTGTTTAAAGTGTAACTCATTCTTTTTTGTAATGTGTAGGGGCAGTGATACTGACATTTTTGTTATATATTTTATTTAATTAGAAAAATAGCTCTAAAGTGGCCCATTTTGTGTCTTAGCAATATTCCCTGTCTTCTGTTTACTTAAAGGAGTTATCCCACGAATAATGTAAAAAATGAAAATCAGACATCATATAGTACATGACAATACCTTTCTAACAAAGCAGCCCTGTACCTCACATGGATCCAGAGATCTCCCCATTCATTGCTCTGCTAGATTTATATGAAGCTGACAGCTCAAGGGTAGTGTCTTTTCTGCTGCAGCTCAGGGGGCGTGTCTCAGCTCCTCCTATCACAGCTCAGGAGGCAGTTGAAAGATGAAACTGGGCATGTGTGGTCTTCTCAGTGAGCAGGTCAAAGAAATAAGAAATTAAGTGGCACTATACAGAAACATTTTATTGAATAACTCAGTAGCTATACAGAATTTTTAATTACATGCAATTACAAAAGTATTCAGATCCAGGTGCTGGTTTGAAAACTGTAGAATATTTTTCGTGGGACAACCCCTTTAACTGTGGAGACAAGCTCTACAGTGACTGCTGCTGCCCTCACTGCCTCTCTCTCTCTCTATATATATATACTGTATATATATATATATATATATATATATATATATATATATATTTTTTGGAGAGGAGCAATGAGGGCAGCAGCAGTCAGCGTGGAGCGTGTCTCCACAGTTAAAGGGCATTGTCTCGCCTTGGTCTTTCCTGGCTTCCACACGCCTCTTAGGGCCTTGATTCCTAGCATGCTGGGGGCGGTACTGATATGTTTGATTGAAGGCACAGGCGAGCAAGGCAAGGATAATGCAATCCCACCTCCTGCCTGTGCGTACACACTCCTGTGTTATAGATGTTACAAGCTGCGGGAGAATCTGACAGAGCACAGACGAGGTGGCCAGGGCTGGGAGTCACTGCATATGGGGCTGAGTGCGATACCAAGCCCAGTCGCTATACAATGTACTGTGTGGTGCTCTTGAAAAGGAGCACCAGTGCCTTCTCAAACAGCTGATCTGTGGGGTCCTAGGTGTCGGACTCCCACCGATTGGAGGACAGGTCATCACTATCAAAATCCCCCAAAACTCCTTTAAATTAATCAGACCCTTTAACTCAATCCCTTTAAAGCAGTCCTCCAGGTTTCCCCTAAGTAAAGCTCATTCCCCTCAGTACATATGTGCGAATTACCTTATAATCCCCCTTTTCTCACTAGCAGTTTAGTAACCTGTACTTTATAGTCATTCTACCCTTTCCATACTAGAAATTATCTCTCTCAGTGCACTGACCCTGTGATAAACTTGTGCTTAACCACAGCAGCCGATTAGAGAGGTCAGAGCCAGAGAGGCCAGAGCTGCAGATAAGAAGAAGAAAGCAACAACCAGAACCAATCATAAGCCAGGAGGTGTGTGTAAGCCGTGTACCGGGGTGGGCTCCCCAGGATACAGCGAAGTCACAGAGAAGGAAGGAGACTCCAATTCAGATTGACAAAAACAAGATTTTACTAAGTATTTAACGTTTGTAGGAAGGAAATACCCCAAGCATATATACATACACTCAGCTAGAGGCTGAGGCACTTGTGTTATCAGTGTCGCCCAGGCTTCTCCACAGTTTTGCCTATCTGCAGGTTATAGTAACCCAGCAGCTATACCTTTTAATACCCTAATCTCCACAAACAATTCTGTAAGTGCGGTTCAGGAGCTCCGGCGTTATAACACAAACGCTTACAAACTTAACCAATCAACACTAAACCTCAGAAAGAGTATAACCAGTGGTTTGCCACAGTAAACCCCACTTCTGTAGCAAGGTAGCTTGCAGCGTGCACCCCACCTGCCTAATCTTCAGGCTTTTACCCAGTAGCTACTGAATTAGCGTCAATACCATAATGCGGTGCGTGCACGGTTACCCACTGTGTCTGCACAGTGGGCCTCAGTTCTTTCACTGACCCGGGTCCGTTGGGTACCTTAACTTTCAGAAGTATCTGATAGAGGATCTCATCCGGCAACCACGCAGTCTCACTGACGCTTCCACTTGTCCTCTCAGCAGGGCTCCTGATGGTTGTTCTTCTAGTCTATAATACTGCAACAGTCTCTATTCCAGATCTCCTTGCAGAGTCTTGCTCCCTTAGGGAATAGTCTCACTTGTAGATCACATTAGGAGACATAGACAGTAAATCCTTCTCCTCTGCCTCCTTGCAGCACACTCTCAAGATGGCTGCCACACACTTCTCCAGTCTGAAGCTCCACCTCTGCCAAACAGGATCTCTTGGTCATTGCTCCAGGGAGCTATAGTCTTTCCTGTGGAAAACAGTGACATCTTGTGGCCAAAAATTAAATGTCAGTTTAATAACAACTATAATTACAGGAACAGGTGCATTCACAAAATGGAGGCTGTTTCACCACCTTACATGCCACCCCACTAAAGGTTGACGTCCCCGGCAACCTTCCCCATACAAATTCGTCCTGTGCATAGCGTTGCGGGGGTACACCAGCGTTGGACCTGGTTGTTCTACGCAAAGTCATGGGTTCAGGGGTATCGGGCACATCCCTTGGAGGTAGTTCTGCTGGCTGTGCAGAGCTCTCCCTGGGTGGCAAACCTGTCACAGCTGGGGGTTCCAGAGTGGCTTGGGCAGGGACAACCCACCATTCCTCATCATCTATGGGGGCTCCCCCAGTACTCTGGCTAGTGGGAGGCAGTTCCCCCTCTGCCACGGGTTCCTCAAAATTACAGCGTCTCAACATGATGCGGTGAAGGTTCCTGGAGGGCCCCCCAGTCCCTACTGGCTCTACCTCATACACTGGGATCTCAGGGCCTACCCTCCGCTTTACCATGTATGGAACCGCCTCCCACCGCCCATCCAGTTTTCCATTTAGCCTCTTGGCCCGGACGATCACCCGATCACCTGGCACATACTCGTCCCTCTGCACCGGTCTCAGGTTGGGGTGCACTACTTGTTTCAGGCGTTCCCCCACAACCCGATGTACTGCCCTAAGCCGGCGACGGTGCTCTTGTGCCCAGGCGGTGGTACTTCTCGGCGGTGGCTGCATTGGATCTGGCATGTGGAGATCCTCAATCTCCTGACCTGCTCTCCCAAACATAAGCATATGTGGAGAGTAACCAGTGGTGCTGTGGACCCTATTATTATAGGCCCACATCAGCTCGGGTAAGTACTCTGGCCACCGAGCTTTTTGACTATCCTCTAAAGTCCACAACATCTGGATCAGCGTGCGGTTAAAGCGCTCATAGGCCCCGTTCCCTTGGGGATGATACGGGGTTGTGCGGGAGCGTTCAATACCATAGAGCTGATACAACTCACTAATCAAAGCACCCTGAAAACATGCCCCCTGATCTGAATGAATTCTTCGTGGACACCCAAACACTTGTATAAAACATTTACAGACTGCCTCAGCAGCTGACTCAGCTGTCTGATCCCTAATGGGTACAGCCACTGCATATTTTGTGAAATGGTCCGTCATGACTAAACAGTAGGAGTGTCCTGAGGTAGAGTACCCGATCTGAACATAGTCAATCATCAAGAGTTCTAGGGGTGCAGATGTTTGGATAGTTTGTACAGGGGCTCGTTGCTCAGGGCTTTTACTTAGCCCACATGGCCTACATTTAAGACATGCCTCGGTCACCATGCCCCCCAAGTCTGGACAGTACACTAAGCGCTGGAGCCACTTATATGTCTTATCACTTCCAAAATGGGCACCCCGCTCATGGGCTTCACGGGCGGCCGCTGGTCCCAGTGACATAGGAATGACAATCTGCTGCCGGTACTGCAACTCTGACTGTATGTATATGGTTCGGCACAGGATTCCCTGGTTCACACTCAGCTTATCCCACTGTCTCAGTAGCTTCTGACCCTCCTGTGTTATACTGGCTCGCTCTTCCGCCCGAGGCCAGCTTTTAGTCCGGACCCACTCTTTCACCTTCCATAGGTCTGGGCAGCTATTTTGGACCCTCTCCCAATCTTCCAATGTCTTCCCCAATACCATCGGCATCCCTGAGGCCACCCCACTTGAGTGTGTCACGTTCTGAAATGATGGAACTCTACCCAGGTTTGGGATTTCAACATCTTCTAGTTCTTCATCACCACGTACAGGGCTTAGCTTTTGGTATACCGCCGCAGGACGCCCCGTTACTGCGGTGGTTGAGAGTTTAAAGCCGGCTGAGGCTCCATCTGTACCAGGTAGTCTCTGGCAATATGACCATATTGTCGGCAGATCCAGCAGAGGGGTCCCCTTCTTCTCTGCATCCCAGATGAACCTCGGTTGGTGGGTCCTCCCATTCGAGGCACCCTCTGTGGAGAAGGGTAGGATGATGTGACCATTTGCGGAGTCCTAGATGAGCCGGCTTTTATCTGGGACACTTCCAGGTGGAGCCCTCTCACTTCTGCCCATAGGGCCTGGACTACATCCTTCAGTGACTCTGAGTCTTCAGGACCCTGTTGCCCTCCTGTCACCTGTGTGCTATTCACTGCCTTCACCTCGACAGCTATGGGATCTTCTTCCCTCTCTACAGCCTCCAGGTAAACATTGTAGAAGGTCAGGCTGGCATTTGCCCAGGTCATCTCTTGCAGCTTATTCTGTACCAACTTGTTGGACAGCCCTAGAATGAACTGGTCACGTAGTAGCCGGTCCACTTCCTTGAAGGCTCCCATAGCCTCTGGATCTCCTGTAAGGCATTAGAGTATTGCACTATAGTCTCGCCCTCTCGCTGTGACCGACTGAAGAAACCGCTTCGAAATTGCGCTGCTTTGGTTCGCCCTCCCTGAGATCCGTCCAGCAGGGAGAATATTTTTTCCAAACTGTCTCTTTCTGACTCGGGCCATACCATCACTGTCCGTCTAGCGTCACCCTCTAGGGCCCCCACTGCTATCTCAGCATGCAGCTCAGGAACCAGGTTACACAATTTAACTATACTGCGCACCCTTTCTGTCCAGTCTTGCAACGTCATATTTTTACCTTCAAATTTTGGCAGATGTTGTATCAGAGCCCCAGCTGACAAGTACCCTACTTGAGCTGACATGACAGGCACTGGGGCTGATTCACCTGGCAGTACAGGGGCATCCTGGACTGGCGCCACGGGATTATTTCCCGCCACATTCCCTTCCATGACGATCGCTGTATCCTGCCGACTACGCCAAGATGTAAGCCGTGTACCGGGGTGGGCTCCCCAGGATACAGCGAAGTCACAGAGAAGGAAGGAGACTCCAATTCAGATTGACAAAAACAAGATTTTACTAAGTATTTAACGTTTTTAGGAAGGAAATACCCCAAGCATATATACATACACTCAGCTAGAGGCTGAGGCACTTGTGTTACACAGCACAGTGCTCTATCAGTGTCGCCCAGGCTTCCCCACAGTTTTGCCTATCTGCAGGTTATAGTAACCTAGCAGCTATACCTTTTAATACCCTAAATCTCCACGAACAATTCTGTAAGTGCGGTTCAGGAGCGCCGGCGGTATAACACAAACGCTTACAAACTTAACCAATCAACATTAAACCTCAGAAAGAGTATAACCAGTTGTTTGCCACAGTAAACCCCACTTCTGTAGCAAGGTAGCTTGCAGCCTGCACCCCACCTGCCTAATCTTCAGGCTTTTACCCAGTAGCTACTGAATTGGCGTCAATACCATAATGCGGTGCGTGCACGGTTACCCACTGTGTCTGCACAGTGGGCCTCAGTTCTTTCACTGACCCGGGTCCGTTGGGTACCTTAACTTTCAGAAGTATCTGATAGAGGATCTCATCCGGCAACCACGCAGTCTCACTGACGCTTCCACTTGTCCTCTCAGCAGGGCTCCTGATGGTAGTTCTTCTAGTCTGTAATACTGCAACAGTCTCTATTCCAGATCTCCTTGCAGAGTCTTGCTCCCTTAGGGAATAGTCTCACTTGTAGATCACATTAGGAGACATAGACAGTAGATCCTTCTCCTCTGCCTCCTTGCAGCACACTCTCAAGATGGCTGCGACACACTTCTCCAGTCTGAAGCTCCACCTCTGCCGAACAGGATCTCTTGGTCATTGCTCCAGGGAGCTATAGTCTTTCCTGTGGTAAACAGTGACATCTTGTGGCCAAAAATGAAATGTCAGTTTAATAACAACTATAATTACAGGAACAGGTGCATTCACAAAATGGAGGCTGTTTCACCACCTTACATGTGTCTTAGACAACCTCAGACTACCTAAACACTGAAGCTAAACTGTAGTCACAGATCACAGTTCTACCCTAAGGGAGCTGAACTAAAATGCAACCAATTAGCAGGATCTGAGGAAAATATTAGGCGAGCATTTTATGTATCCTAGGCATGGCATACACATACTTATATTATTATTATTATTATTTTGAGGTTATGAGTGGACAGTCACTTCAAATTTTCTTGTTTTCACACTACCGACTGAGTGCTCATAATAGACTATAACGCTGACCAAAAACCAAACTCTGGTTCTTCGGACAGCCATTCAACTGACTCCTACAGACACGTGCTTGCTTGACCAAATATATATGTGTCCTGAATGGAGAGAGGCTAAAAGGATAGAGCATGTTGAAACCCAACTGTCCAGTCCCCTTCTCCATACTTATTAGATTTTTAGCTGACATTCATCTGTGGTGTATGGCCAGCTTTACACTTCTTGTTTTGTAGGGATCACTTTTCATGTTGCACTGTGTACATTAGTAGCAAGGTCAGTGACCATCTCAGTACTGTCACAGGCAGGAATACAATGACAGGTAACACCTCGATTGTAAAGCTAATTACACAGTGTTACATTCTTCTCACATGTTGACTATGAGCAGTTGAAGTTGATGAAAGTTTGTTTGATTTTCTAACATACCTAAGAATAAGGCCTCTTTCACACTAGCGGCAGCACGGATCCGGCACCTAAAGGGTGCCGACGGATCCGTACTGCCGCTGATACATGTGTGGAGCTGGAGCAGCGGTCTGACCCCACACATGTTGACACAGACATTGGGACAAGACACAGACAAACATACATACATACACACACACACACACATACATACATACTTACATACTCCAGCCAGGGACGCCGGCAGCACGTCTTCACGCACCACCTGCGCGCAGTGATGACGATTCCCCACAGCGCCCTCTGCTGGGCGCAGTGGGGAAACGTCATAGCTGCGCGCAGGAGGCGCGTGAAGACATGCTGCCGGCGTCCCTGCCTGGAGTATGTGAGTATGTATGTGTTTGTATGTATGTATGTATGTCTGTATGTATCTCTGTATATGTGTAGCCAGATCCGGAACGTCCCCATTGACTTGCATTGGGGGTCATTCCGGATCCGTCTTGGTGCGGATGCCTGGACCGGAGAGAAAGCAGCAGCATGCTGCGGTTTGTTCTCCGGTCTGAAGACGGAACGGAATGCTTTCAGGAGCATTCCGTTGTCTTCAGTTCAGTTTTGTCCCCATTGACAATGAATCAGGAAAAAACGGAAGCGTTTTTTTCTAATATTGAGCCCCTATGACGGAACTCAATACTGGAATTCAAAAACGCTAGTGTGAAAGTAGCCTAAGCCTTGCCTTTGATGATCATTTGCTGACAATTAGATTCTGGGCAATGTCTTTGAATGTCCATTATATTACATAATGGAAAGAATATAATTTGTAGGTAAAATAGTTTTCTTTTCCTTAGGCTACATTCACACAACACAGTGAAACATGGCCATGTGATTAACCAAAGTCTACGGGGCTATTCACATTGCCATTTTTTTTTTTTATTGGCCAGTGAATAGCGGCCCTCAAAAAATAGGACATGTCTAGAGATGAGCGAGCATACTCGTCCGAGCTTGGTGCTCGTTCGAGTATTAGGGTACTCGTAAGTACTCGCAGCTCGGACGAGTATCTCGCCATGCTCGAGGAAATGGCAACTTCCGCATCGTGCTTTTTTGGCGCCTAAAAACACAGCCAATCACAAGCCAGGAGACTCTGCGGTACATCCAGCATCACGTGGGGCCCTTACATGTCGATAGCAGGGGTTGGCTGGCCTGATCAGGTGACCCTGGAATATACTACCGACTGGCCGCGGCGCTCGGCTCAGATGCCGTCTGGATGTCGTTAGGGATAGAGCTGCTGCCTTTCAGGGACAGTGTTAGGGCCTGCATTTAGTTGTCTGTTAGCAGGGATCACCCACAAAGAACCCAACAGCCCTTCTAAGGGCTAGAAGACATTTTATTTATTTTTTTTTTGTCACTTGGCTGGCTGGGCACTAGTAGTGCAGCTATCGCCATATCTAACCCTGTTGTTTTTTTTTTTCTATCTCAGTGATACAAATCCATTGCACACAGCAGTGTGGAACCCATTCTGTGTGTCACAGTTCAGCACCTGACTCACTCCAATCCATATATACTGTCCAGGTGACACTTTCTGTACGTCACACAATACAACCAAGTCATTTGCTACCAATATCATCTGCCGCTTGATCCAGAAAATTCTCTGTGTGACATTTGTCTGGGTCGCAGACTAAATAGCCACCGTTAAGAGGGTGTCAGTCAGTTCTACCATATTTCCCTGCACGTCACGTTCCCAAAAAAACAAAATATAAAAAAAAAAAAATTATTAGTTCAGTTGTTTTAGCTCAGTGATACAAATCCATTTTACTCAGCTACGTGTAACCTTTCTGTGTGTCACAGTTCAGCACATTCGCTCCCATCCGTATATACTGTCCAGGTGACACTTTCTGTACGTCACACAATACAACCAAGTCATTTGCTACCAATATCATCTACCGCTTGATACAGAAAACTCTCTGTGCGACATTTCTCTGGGTCGCAGACTAAATAGCCACCGTTAACAGGGTGTCATTCAGTTCTACCATATTTCCTGCACGTCACGTTCCCAAAAAAACAAAATATAAAAAAAAAATTATTAGTTCAGTTGTTTTAGCTCAGTGATACAAATCCATTTTACTCAGCTTTGTGTAACCTTTCTGTGTGTCACAGTTCAGCACATTCGCTCCCATCCGTATATACTGTCCAGGTGACACTTTCTGTACGTCACACAATACAACCAAGTCATTTGCTACCAATATCATCTGCCGCTTGATCCAGAAAATTCTCTGTGTGACATTTGTCTGGGTCGCAGACTAAATAGCCACCGTTAAGAGGGTGTCAGTCAGTTCTACCATATTTCCTGCACGTCACGTTCCCAAAAAAAACAAAATATAAAAAAAACAAAATTATTAGTTCAGTTGTTTTAGCTCAGTGATACAAATCCATTTTACTTCAGCTACGTGTAACCTTTCTGTGTGTCACAGTTCAGCACATTCGCTCCCATCCGTATATACTGTCCAGGTGACACTTTCTGTACGTCACACAATACAACCAAGTCATTTGCTACCAATATCATCTACCGCTTGATCCAGAAAATTCTCTGTGTGACATTTGTCTGGGTCGCAGACTAAATAGCCACCGTTAAGAGGGTGTCAGTCAGTTCTACCATATTTCCTGCACGTCACATTCCCAAAAAAAACAAAATATAAAAAAAAAAAAATTATTAGTTCAGTTGTTTTAGCTCAGTGATACAAATCCATTTTACTCAGCTACATGTAACCTTTCTGTGTGTCACAGTTCAGCACTTCGCTCCCATCCGTAATCTGTCCAGGTG